>OX493270.1:392500-397500 GCA_950370525.1 Bellardia bayeri
TCTTTGTGTGTTTGTTTGTTTATTTATGTGTTTGTTTGTTTATTTGTTTATTTATTTGTTTGTGTGTTTGTTTAGGTGTTTGTTTGTTTCTTTGTGTGTTTGTTTGTTTGTTTATATGTTTATTTGCTTGTTTGTTTATTTGTTTGTTTGTTTGTATATGTGTTTGTTTGTTTATTTGTTTCTTTGTGTGTTTGTTTGTTTATTTATGTGTTTGTTTGTTTATTTGTTGATTTATTTGTTTGTGTGTTTGTTTAGGTGTTTGTTTGTTTCTTTGTGTGTTTGTTTGTTTGTTTATTTATGTGTTTGTTTGTTTATATGTTTATTTGCTTGTTTGTTTATTTGTTTGTTTGTTTGTATATGTGTTTGTTTGTTTATTTGTTTCTTTGTGTGTTTGTTTGTTTATTTATGTGTTTGTTTGTTTATTTATTTGTTTGTGTGTTTGTTTAGGTGTTTGTTTGTTTCTTTGTGTGTTTGGTTGTTTGTTTGTTTGTTTATTTATGTGTTTGTTTATATGTTTATTTGTTTGTTTGTTTGTTTAGGTGTTTGTTTGTTTCTTTGTGTGTGTGTTTGTTTGTTTATATGTTTATTTGTTTGTTCATTTGTTTGATTGTTTGTTTGTGTGTTTGTTTGTTTGTTTATTTATGTGTTTGTTTGTTTAGATGTTTATTTGTTTGATTGTTTGTTTGTTTGTTTGTTTATTTGTTTTGGTGTTTGTTTGTTTGTTTGTTTCTTTGTGTGTGTGTTTGTTTATTTATATGTTTGTTTGTTTATTTATTCCTTTATTTGTTTTTTCATTTGTTTGATTGTTTGTTTGTTTATTTATTTGTTTTTTTATTTGTTTATTTATTTGTTTGTTTATGTGTTTCTGTATTTGTTTATATGTTTATTTGTTTGATTGTTTATTTGTTTGTTTATTTATTTGTTTGTTTGTTTATTTGTTTGTTTATTTTTTTTTATTTGTTTGTTTATTTTTTTTTACTTGGTTGTTTGTTTGTTTAGGTGTTTGTTTGTTTCTTTGTGTGTTTGGTTG
This sequence comes from Bellardia bayeri, assembly GCA_950370525.1. NCBI lineage: Eukaryota > Metazoa > Arthropoda > Insecta > Diptera > Calliphoridae > Bellardia > Bellardia bayeri. The sequence continues at coordinate 393,531 of OX493270.1, forward strand.
TTTGTTTGTTTGTTTATTTATGTGTTTGTTTATATGTTTATTTGTTTGTTTGTTTGTTTAGGTGTTTGTTTGTTTCTTTGTGTGTGTGTTTGTTTGTTTATATGTTTATTTGTTTGTTCATTTGTTTGATTGTTTGTTTGTGTGTTTGTTTGTTTGTTTATTTATGTGTTTGTTTGTTTAGATGTTTATTTGTTTGATTGTTTGTTTGTTTGTTTGTTTATTTGTTTTGGTGTTTGTTTGTTTGTTTGTTTCTTTGTGTGTGTGTTTGTTTATTTATATGTTTGTTTGTTTATTTATTCCTTTATTTGTTTTTTCATTTGTTTGATTGTTTGTTTGTTTATTTATTTGTTTTTTTATTTGTTTATTTATTTGTTTGTTTATGTGTTTCTGTATTTGTTTATATGTTTATTTGTTTGTTCATTTGTTTGATTGTTTGTTTGTGTGTTTGTTTGTTTGTTTATTTATGTGTTTGTTTGTTTAGATGTTTATTTGTTTGATTGTTTGTTTGTTTGTTTGTTTATTTGTTTTGGTGTTTGTTTGTTTGTTTCTTTGTGTGTGTGTTTGTTTATTTATATGTTTGTTTGTTTATTTATTCCTTTATTTGTTTTTTCATTTGTTTGATTGTTTGTTTGTTTATTTATTTGTTTTTTTATTTGTTTATTTATTTGTTTGTTTATGTGTTTCTGTATTTGTTTATATGTTTATTTGTTTGATTGTTTATTTGTTTGTTTATTTATTTGTTTGTTTGTTTATTTGTTTGTTTATTTTTTTTTATTTGTTTGTTTATTTTTTTTTACTTGGTTGTTTGTTTGTTTAGGTGTTTGTTTGTTTCTTTGTGTGTTTGGTTGTTTGTTTGTTTGTTTATTTATGTGTTTGTTTATATGTTTATTTGTTTGTTTGTTTGTTTAGGTGTTTGTTTGTTTCTTTGTGTGTGTGTTTGTTTGTTTATATGTTTATTTGTTTGTTCATTTGTTTGATTGTTTGTTTGTGTGTTTGTTTGTTTGTTTATTTATGTGTTTGTTTGTTTAGATGTTTATTTGTTTGATTGTTTGTTTGTTTGTTTGTTTGTTTATTTGTTTTGGTGTTTGTTTGTTTGTTTGTTTCTTTGTGTGTGTGTTTGTTTATTTATATGTTTGTTTGTTTATTTATTCCTTTATTTGTTTTTTCATTTGTTTGATTGTTTGTTTGTTTATTTATTTGTTTGTTTATGTGTTTCTGTATTTGTTTATATGTTTATTTGTTTGATTGTTCATTTGTTTGTTTATTTATTTGTTTGATTGTTTGTTTGTTTTTTATCTGTTTGTTTGTTTATTTATTTGTTTGTTTATATGCTTATTTGTTTGTTTAATTGTTTGTTTGTTTATTTGTTTTTTTATTTGTTTGTTTCTTTATTTATTTGTTCGTTTGTTTGTTTATATGTTTATTTGTTTGTTCTTTTTTTTATTGTTTGTTTGATTGTTTGTTTATTTGGTTATTTGTTTGTTTATTTGTTTGTTTATATGTTTCTTTATTTGTTTGTTTCTTTGTTTGTTTATTTATTTGTTTGTTTGTTTCTTTGTTTATTTATGCGTTTGTTTGGTTATATTTTTATTTGTTTGTTTATTTGTTTCTTTGTTTGTTATTTGTTTGTTTATTTTTTTTATTTATTTGTTTGTTTGTTTGTTTATATGTTTATTTGTGTGTTCAATTGTTTGATTGTTTGTTTGTTTGTTTGATTGCTTAGGTGTTTGTTTGTTTCTGTGTTTGTTTATTTATTTGTTTGTTTATTTGTTTGTTTGTTTGTATATGTGTTTGTTTATTTGTTTATTTATTTGTTTGTGTGTTTGTTTGTTTATTTATGTGTTTGTTTGGTTATATGTTTATTTGTTTGATTGTTTGTTTGTTTATTTGTTTCTTTGTTTGTTTGTTTGTTTGTTTATTTTTTTATTTATTTGTTTGTTTGTTTATATGTTTATTTGTTTGTTCTTTTTTTGATTGTTTGTTTATTTGTTTGTTTATATGTTTATTTTTTTGTTCATTTGTTTGTTTGTTTCTGTGTTTGTTTATTTATTTGTTTTTTTTACTTGTTTGTTTATTTGTATGTTTGTTTGTATACACATATATGGTTTGTTTATTTGTTTCTTTGTGTGTTTGTTTGTTTGTTTATTTATGTGTTTGTGTGATTATTTGTTTCTTTGTTTGTTTGTTTGTTTGTTTATTTTTTTTATTTATTTGTTTGTTTGTTTGTTTATTTGTTTCTTTGTTTGTTTGTTTGTTTGTTATTTATTTGATTGTTTTTTTTTTTGTTTGCTTGTTTATGTGTTTGTTTGTTTATATGTTTACTTGTTTGATTGTTGTTTATTTGTTTGATTGTTTGTTTATTTGTTTGTTTGTTTGTTTATTTTTGTGTTTGTTTATTTATATGTTTGTTTGTTTGTTTATTTATTCCTTTGTTTGTTTGTTTGGTTATTTATGTGTTTGTGTGTTTATTTGTTTATTTATTTGTTTGTGTGTTTGTTTGTTTAGGTGTTTGTTTGTTTGCTTCTTTGTGTGTTTGTTTGTTTGTTTATTTGTTTGTTTGTTTATTTTTGTGTTTGTTTGTGTATATGTTTATTTGTTTGATTGTTTGTTTGTTTGTTTATTTTTTTTATTTATTTGTTTGTTTGTTTGTTTATTTATTTGTTTGTTAATATGCTTATTTGTTTGTTTAATTGTTTCTTTGTTTATTTGTTTGTTTATTTATTTGTTTCTTTGTTTGTTTGTTTATTTGTTTGTTTGTTTATATGTTTATTTGTTTGTTTATATGTTTGATTGTTTGTTTATTTGTTTGTTTCTTTATTTGTGTGTTCATTTATTTGTTTGTTCTTTTAATTGTTTGTTTAATTTTTAGTTTGATTGTTTCTTTGTTTGTTTGTTATTTGTTTGATTGTTTGCTTGTTTTTTATCTGTTTATTTCTTTGTTTGTTTAGGTGTTTGTTTGTTTCTCTGCGTGTGTGTTTGTTGGTTTGTTTATTTCATTTTTTATCTGTTTGTTTATTTGTTTATTTATTTGTTTGCTTGTTTAAATGTTTATTTGTTTTTTCATTTGTTTGATTGTTTGTTTGTTTGTTTGTTTGTTTATTTGTTTGTTTGTTTGTTTATTTATTTGTTTGTTTGTTTATTTGTTTATTTATTTGTTTGTTTATGTGTTTGTTATTTTTGTTTATTTGTTTGTTTATTTATTTGTTTGTTTGTTTATTTGTTTGTTTATTTTTTTTATTTGCTTGTTTGTTTATCTGTTTATTTTTTTATTTGTTTGTTTATTTTTTTTTTACTTGTTTGTTTGTTTGTTTATATGTTTATTTGTTTATTCGTTTGTTTATTTATTTGTTTGTTTGTTTGATTGTTTATTTGTTTTTTATCTGTTGGTTGTTTATTTATCTGTTTGTTTATTTTTTATTTGTTTGTTCATTTGTTTAATTTTTTATTTTGTTTGTTTGTTTGTTTATTTATTTGTTTCTTTGTTTATTTGTTTGTTTGTTTACATGTTTATTTGTTTGTTTATATGTTTGATTGTTTGTTTTTTTATTTGTTTGTTCATTTAATTGTTTGTTTGTTTTTTATCTGTTTGTTTGTTTATTTATCTGTTTGTTTATTTTTTATTTGTTTGTTTGTTTGTTTAATTTTTTTTTTATTTATTTGTTTGTTTGTTTATATGTTTATTTGTTTGTTCTTTTTTTTTTTGATTGTTTGTTTGATTGTGTGTTTAGTTGTTTGTTTGTTTATTTGTTTGTTTATATGTTTATTTTTTTTCATTTGTTTGATTGTTTGTTTCTTTGTTTGTTTATTTATTTGTTTGTCTATTTGTTTGTTTACTTGTTTGTTTATTTGTTTGTTTGTATGTTTGTACATGTGTTTGTTTGTTTATTTGTTTGTTTGTTTCTTTGTGTGTTTGTTTGTTTGTTTATTTATGTGTTTGTTTGTTTATTTGTTTGTTTATTTTTTTTATTTG
>OX493270.1:405000-692500 GCA_950370525.1 Bellardia bayeri
AGGTGTTTGTTTGTTTGTTTATTTATGTGTTTGTTTGTTTGTTTGTTTATTTATTTGTTTGTGTGTTTGTTTGTTTATTTGTTTCTTTGTGTGTTTGTTTGTTTATTTATGTGTTTGTGTGTTTATTTGTTTATTTATTTGTTTGTGTGTTTGTTTAGGTGTTTGTTGGTTTCTTTGTGTGTTTGGTTGTTTGTTTGTTTGTTTATTTATGTGTTTGTTTATATGTTTATTTGTTTGTTTGTTTGTTTAGGTGTTTGTTTGTTTCTTTGTGTGTGTGTTTGTTTGTTTATATGTTTATTTGTTTGTTCATTTGTTTGATTGTTTGTTTGTTTATTTGTTTGTTTGTTTGTTATTTGGTTGATTGTTTGTTTATTTATTTGTTTGTTTAGGTGTTTGTTTGTTTGTTTGTTTATTTATGTGTTTGTTTGTTTATTTGTTTATTTATTTGTTTGTGTGTTTGTTTGGTTATTTGTTTCTTTGTGTGTTTGTTTGTTTATTTATGTGTTTGTTTGTTTGTTTGTTTATTTATGTGTTTGTGTGTTTGTTTGTTTATTTATGTGTTTGTTTGTTTATATGTTTATTTGCTTGTTTGTTTATTTGTTTGTTTGTTTGTATATGTGTTTGTTTGTTTATTTGTTTCTTTGTGTGTTTGTTTGTTTATTTATGTGTTTGTTTGTTTATTTATTTGTTTGTGTGTTGGTTTAGGTGTTTGTTTGTTTCTTTGTGTGTTTGTTTGTTTGTTTGTTTATTTATGTGTTTGTTTGTTTATATGTTTATTTGTTTGTTTGTTTGTTTAGGTGTTTGTTTGTTTCTTTGTGTGTGTGTTTGTTTGTTTATATGTTTATTTGTTTTGGTGTTTGTTTGTTTGTTAGTTTCTTTGTGTGTGTGTTTGTTTATTTATATGTTTGTTTGTTTGTTTATTTATTCCTTTGTTTGTTTGTTTGTTTATTTATGTGTTTGTTTGTTTATTTGATTATTTATTTGTGTGTGTGTTTGTTTGTTTATATGTTTATTTGTTTGTGTGTTTGTTTATTTATTCCTTTGTTTGTTTGTTTGTTTATTTATGTGTTTGTTTGTTTATTTGATTATTTATTTGTGTGTGTGTTTGTTTGTTTGTTTGTTTGTTTGTTTATATGTTTATTTGTGTGTTCAATTGTTTGATTGTTTGTTTGTTTGTTTGATTGCTTAGGTGTTTGTTTGTTTCTGTGTTTGTTTATTTATTTGTTTGTTTATTTGTTTGTTTGTTTGTATATGTGTTTGTTTATTTGTTTATTTATTTGTTTGTGTGTTTGTTTGTTTATTTATGTGTTTGTTTGGTTATATGTTTATTTGTTTGATTGTTTGTTTGTTTATTTGTTTCTTTGTTTGTTTGTTTATTTTTTTTTTTTGTTTATTTGTTTGTTTGTTTGTTTGTTTATATGTTTATTTGTTTGTTCTTTTTTTGATTGTTTGTTTATTTGTTTGTTTATATGTTTATTTTTTTGTTCATTTGTTTGTTTGTTTCTGTGTTTGTTTATTTATTTGTTTTTTTACTTGTTTGTTTATTTGTATGTTTGTTTGTATACACATATATGGTTTGTTTATTTGTTTCTTTGTGTGTTTGTTTGTTTGTTTATTTATGTGTTTGTGTGATTATTTGTTTCTTTGTTTGTTTGTTTGTTTGTTTATTTTTTTTATTTGTTTGTTTGTTTGTTTATTTGTTTCTTTGTTTGTTTGTTTGTTATTTATTTGATTGTTTTTTTTTTTGTTTGCTTGTTTATTTGTTTGTTTATATGTTTATTTATTTGTTCAGTTGTTTTATTGTTTGTTTGTTTGGTTGTTTGTTTGTTTGTTTCTGTGTTTGTTTGTTTATATGTTTATTTGTTTGATTGTTTGTTTGTTTGTTTGTTTGTTTATTTGTTTGTTTGTTTAGGTGTTTGTTTGTTTGTTTCTTTGTGTGTGTGTTTGTTTGTTTATATGTTTATTTGTTTGTTAATTTGTTTGATTGTTTGTTTGTTTGTTTGTTTGTTTGTATATGTGTTTGTTTGTTTATTTGTTTCTTTGTGTGTTTGTTTGTTTGTTTATTTATGTGTTTGTGTGTTTAGTTGTTCATTTATTTGTTTGTGTGTTTGTTTGTTTAGGTGTTTGTTTGTTTATTTGTTTGTTTGTTTCTTTGTGTGTTTGTTTGTTTGTTTGTTTGTTTGTTTATTTATGTGTTTGTTTGTTTGTTTGTTTGTTTGTTTATTTATGTGTTTGTTTGTTTATATGTTTATTTGTTTGATTGTTTGTTTGTTTGTTTGTTTATTTGTTTGTTTGTTTAGGTGTTTGTTTGTTTGTTTCTTTGTGTGTGTGTTTGTTTGTTTATATGTTTATTTGTTTGTTAATTTGTTTGATTGTTTGTTTGTTTGTTTGTTATTTGTTTGATTGTTTGCTTGTTTTTTATCTGTTTATTTCTTTGTTTGTTTGGTTGTTTGTTTGTTTGTTTAGGTGTTTGTTTGTTTCTCTGTGTGTGTGTTTGTTGGTTTGTTTATTTGTTTTTTTATCTGTTTGTTTATTTATTTGTTTGTTTGTTTATATGTTTATTTGTTTTTGCATTTGTTTGATTGTTTGTTTGTTTATTTATTTGTTTGTTTGTTTATTTGTTTATTTATTTGTTTGTTTATGTGTTTGTGTATTTGTTTATATGTTGATTTGTTTGTTCATTTGTTTGATTGTTTGTTTATTTATTTGTTTATTTGTTTGTTTTTTTAATTGTTTGTTTAATTTTTAGTTTGTTTGTTTATTTTTTTTATTTATTTGTTTGTTTGTTTATATGTTTATTTGTTTGTTCTTTTTTTTGATTGTTTGTTTAGTTGTTTGTTTATTTGTTTGTTTACTTGTTTGTTTATTTGTTTGTTTGTTTATGTGTTTGTTTGTTTAGATGTTTATTTGTTTGATTGTTTGTTTATTTGTTTTGGTATTTGTTTGTTTGTTTGTTTCTTTGTATGTGTGTTTGTTTGTTTACTTGTTTGTTTATTTGTTTGTTTATTTGTTTGTTTATTTGTTTGTTTGTTTATTTGTTTGTTTGTTTATTTGTTTGTTTGTGTATTTATGTGTTTGTTTGTTTATTTGTTTATTTATTTGTTTGTGTGTTTGTTTGTTTGTTTGTTTGTTTATTTATGTGTTTGTTTGTTTAGATGTTTATTTGTTTGATTGTTTGTTTGTTTGTTTATTTGTTTTGGTGTTTGTTTGATTGTTTGTTTCTTTGTATGTGTGTTTGTTTGTTTATATGTTTGATTGTTTGTTTGTTTATTTATTCCTTTGTTTGTTTGTTATTTGTTTGATTGTTTTTTTTTTGTTTGTTTGCTTGTTTATTTGTTTGTTTGTTTATATGTTTATTTATTTGTTCATTTGCTTGTTTATTTGTTTGTTTGTTTATATGTTTAGTTTTTTTTCATTTGTTTAATTGTTTGTTTCTTTGTTTGTTTATTTATTTGTTTGTTTATTTGTTTGTTTACTTGTTTGTTTATTTGTTTGTTTGTTTGTACATGTGTTTGTTTGTTTATTTGTTTGTTTGTTTATTTGTTTCTTTGTGTGTTTGGTTGTTTGTTTATTTATGTGTTTGTTTGTTTCTTTGTTTTGTTATTTGTTTGTGTGTTTGTTTGTTTATTTATGTGTTTGTTTGTTTAGATGTTTATTTGTTTGATTGTTTGTTTGTTTGTTTATTTGTTTTGGTGTTTGTTTGTTTGTTTCTTTGTATGTGTGGTTGTTTGTTTATATGTTTGATTGTTTGTTTGTTTATTTATTCCTTTGTTTGTTTGTTTGTTATTTGTTTGATTGTTTTTTTTTTCTTTGTTTGCTTGTTTATTTGTTTGTTTGTTTATATGTTTATTTATTTGTTCATTTGCTTGTTTATTTGTTTGTTTGTTTATATGTTTAGTTTTTTTTCATTTGTTTAATTGTTTGTTTCTTTGTTTGTTTATTTATTTGTTTGTTTATTTGTTTGTTTACTTGTTTGTTTATTTGTTTGTTTGATTGTTTATTTGTTTTTTATCTGTTTGTTTGTTTATTTATCTGTTTGTTTAATTTTTATTTGTTTGTTCATTTGTTTAATTTTTTATTTATTTGTTTGTTTGTTTGTTTGTTTATTTATTTGTTTCTTTGTTTATTTGTTTGTTTGTTTACATGTTTATTTGTTTGTTTATATCTTTGATTGTTTGTTTCTTTATTTGTTTGTTCATTTATTTATTTGTTTGTTTGTTTATGTTTGTGTGTTTATTTGTTTGTTCTTTTTTTTTTGATTGTTTGTTTGATTGTGTGTTTATATATTTGTTTGTTTGTTTATATGTTTATTTGTTTTTGCATTTGTTTGATTGTTTGTTTGTTTATTTATTTGTTTGTTTGTTTATTTGTGTATTTATTTGTTTGTTTATGTGTTTGTGTATTTGTTTATATGTTGATTTGTTTGTTCATTTGTTTGATTGTTTGTTTATTTATTTGTTTGTTTGTTTATTAATTTGTTTATTTTTTTTATTTGCTTGTTTGTTTATCTGTTTATTTTTTTATTTGTGTGTTTATTTTTTTTACTTGTTTGTTTGTTTGTTTATTTATTTGTTTGATTGTTTATTTGTTTTTTATCTGTTTGTTTGTTTTTTTAATTGTTTGTTTAATTTTTAGTTTGTTTGTTTATTTTTTTTATTTATTTGTTTGTTTGTTTATATGTTTATTTGTTTCTTCTTTTTTTTGATTGTTTGTTTAGTTGTTTGTTTATTTGTTTGTTTACTTGTTTGTTTATTTGTTTGTTTGTTTGTTTGTTTGTTTAGATGTTTATTTGTTTGATTGTTTGTTTATTTGTTTTGGTATTTGTTTGTTTGTTTGTTTCTTTGTATGTGTGTTTGTTTGTTTACTTGTTTGTTTATTTGTTTGTTTATTTGTTTGTTTATTTGTTTGTTTGTTTATTTGTTTGTTTGTTTATTTGTTTGTTTGTTTCTTTGTGTGTTTGTTTGTTTGTTTGTTTGTGTATTTATGTGTTTGTTTGTTTATTTGTTTATTTATTTGTTTGTGTGTTTGTTTGTTTGTTTGTTTATTTATGTGTTTGTTTGTTTAGATGTTTATTTGTTTGATTGTTTGTTTGTTTGTTTATTTGTTTTGGTGTTTGTTTGATTTTTTGTTTCTTTGTATGTGTGTTTGTTTGTTTATATGTTTGATTGTTTGTTTGTTTATTTATTCCTTTGTTTGTTTGTTTGTTATTTGTTTGATTGTTTTTTTTTTGTTTGTTTGCTTGTTTATTTGTTTGTTTGTTTATATGTTTATTTATTTGTTCATTTGCTTGTTTATTTGTTTGTTTGTTTATATGTTTAGTTTTTTTTCATTTGTTTAATTGTTTGTTTCTTTGTTTGTTTATTTATTTGTTTGTTTATTTGTTTGTTTACTTGTTTGTTTATTTGTTTGTTTGATTGTTTATTTGTTTTTTATCTGTTTGTTTGTTTATTTATCTGTTTGTTTGTTTATTTATCTGTTTGTTTAATTTTTATTTGTTTGTTCATTTGTTTAATTTTTTATTTATTTGTTTGTTTGTTTATTTATTTGTTTCTTTGTTTATTTGTTTGTTTATTTGTTTGTTTGTTTACATGTTTATTTGTTTGTTTATATGTTTGATTGTTTGTTTCTTTATTTGTTTGTTCATTTATTTGTTTGTTTGTTTATGTTTGTGTGTTTATTTTTTTTTATTTATTTGTTTGTTTGTTTATATGTTTATTTGTTTGTTCTTTTTTTTTGATTGTTTGTTTGATTGTGTGTTTAGTTGTTTGTTTGTTTATTTGTTTGTTTATATGTTTATTTTTTTTTTCATTTGTTTGATTGTTTGTTTCTTTGTTTATTTATTTGTTTATTTATTTGTTTGTTTACTTGTTTGTTTATTTGTTTGTTTGTTTGTTTGTACATGTGTTTGTTTGTTTATTTGTTTGTTTGTTTCTTTGTGTGTTTGTTTGTTTGTTTATTTATATGTTTGTTTGTTTATTTGTTTATTTATTTGTTTGTGTGTTTGTTTGTTTGTTTATTTATGAGTTTGTTTGTTTAGATGTTTATTTGTTTGATTGTTTGTTTGTTTATTTGTTTTGGTGTTTGTTTGTTTGTTAGTTTCTTTGTGTGTGTGTTTGTTTATTTATATGTTTGTTTGTTTGTTTATTTATTCCTTTGTTTGTTTGTTTGTTTATTTATGTGTTTGTTTGATTATTTGTTTATTTATTTGTTTGTGTGTTTGTTTGTTTAGGTGTTTGTTTGTTTCTTTGTGTGTTTGTTTGTTTGTTTGTTTGTTTGTTTATTTATGTGTTTGTTTGTTTATATGTTTATTTGCTTGTTTGTTTATTTGTTTGTTTGTTTGTATATGTGTTTGTTTGTTTATTTGTTTCTTTGTGTGTTTGTTTGTTTATTTATGTGTTTGTTTGTTTATTTGTTTATTTATTTGTTTGTGTGTTTGTTTAGGTGTTTGTTTGTTTCTTTGTGTGTTTGTTTGTTTATTTATGTGTGTGTTTGTTTGTTTATATGTTTATTTGTTTGTTCATTTGTTTGATTGTTTGTTTGTTTATTTGTTTGTTTGTTTGTTATTTGGTTGATTGTTTGTTTGTTTATTTGTTTGTTTAGGTGTTTGTTTGTTTGTTTGTTAATTTATGTGTTTGTTTGTTTATTTGTTTATTTATTTGTTTGTGTGTTTGTTCGTTTAGGTGTTTGTTTGTTTCTTTGTGTGTTTGTTTGTTTGTTTATTTATGTGTTTGTTTGTTTATATGTTTATTTGCTTGTTTGTTTATTTGTTTGTTTGTTTGTATATGTGTTTGTTTGTTTATTTGTTTCTTTGTGTGTTTGTTTGTTTATTTATGTGTTTGTTTGTTTATTTGTTTATTTATTTGTTTGTGTGTTTGTTTATGTGTTTGTTTATATGTTTATTTGTTTGTTTGTTTAGGTGTTTGTTTGTTTCTTTGTGTGTGTGTTTGTTTGTTGATATGTTTATTTGTTTGTTCATTTGTTTGATTGTTTGTTTGTGTGTTTGTTTGTTTGTTTATTTATGTGTTTGTTTGATTGTTTGTTTGTTTGTTTAGGTGTTTGTTTGTTTCTTTGTGTGTGTGTTTGTTTGTTTATATGTTTATTTGTTTGTTCATTTGTTTGATTGTTTGTTTGTTTATTTGTTTGTTTGTTTGTTATTTGGTTGATTGTTTGTTTGTTTAGGTGTTTGTTTGTTTGTTTGTTTATTTATGTGTTTGTTTGTTTATTTGTTTATTTATTTGTTTGTGTGTTTGTTTGTTTAGGTGTTTGTTTGTTTCTTTGTGTGTTTGTTTGTTTGTTTATTTATGTGTTTGTTTGTTTATATGTTTATTTGCTTGTTTGTTTATTTGTTTGTTTGTTTGTATATGTGTTTGTTTGTTTATTTGTTTCTTTGTGTGTTTGTTTGTTTATTTATGTGTTTGTTTGTTTCTTTGTGTGTTTGTTTGTTTGTTTGTTTATTTATGTGTTTGTTTATATGTTTATTTGTTTGTTTGTTTGTTTGTTTGTTTAGGTGTTTGTTTGTTTCTTTGTGTGTGTGTTGGTTTATTTATATGTTTGTTTGTTTGTTTGTTTGTTTATTTATTCCTTTGTTTGTTTGTTTATTTATGTGTTTGTTTATTTTTTTTTATTTGTTTGTTTATTTTTTTTTACTTGTTTGTTTGTTTGTTTATGTGTTTATTTGTTTGTTTACTTGTTTGTTTATTTGTTTGTTTGTTTGTTTATTTGTTTTGGTATTTGTTTGTTTGTTTGTTTCTTTGTATGTGTGTTTGTTTGTTTACTTGTTTGTTTATTTGTTTGTTTATTTGTTTGTTTATTTGTTTGTTTGTTTATTTGTTTGTTTGTTTGTTTGTTTGTTTGTTTGTTTGTTTGTTTGTTTGTTTGTTTGTTTGTTTGTTTGTTTGTTTGTTTGTTTGTTTGTTTGTTTGTTTGTTTGTTTGTTTGTTTGTTTGTTTGTTTGTTTGTTTGTTTGTTTGTTTGTTTGTTTGTTTGTTTGTTTGTTTGTTTGTTTGTTTGTTTGTTTGTTTGTTTGTTTGTTTGTTTGTTTGTTTGTTTGTTTGTTTGTTTGTTTGTTTGTTTGTTTGTTTGTTTGTTTGTTTGTTTGTTTGTTTGTTTGTTTGTTTGTTTGTTTGTTTGTTTGTTTGTTTGTTTGTTTGTTTGTTTGTTTGTTTGTTTGTTTGTTTGTTTGTTTGTTTGTTTGTTTGTTTGTTTGTTTGTTTGTTTGTTTGTTTGTTTGTTTGTTTGTTTGTTTGTTTGTTTGTTTGTTTGTTTGTTTGTTTGTTTGTTTGTTTGTTTGTTTGTTTGTTTGTTTGTTTGTTTGTTTGTTTGTTTGTTTGTTTGTTTGTTTGTTTGTTTGTTTGTTTGTTTGTTTGTTTGTTTGTTTGTTTGTTTGTTTGTTTGTTTGTTTGTTTGTTTGTTTGTTTGTTTGTTTGTTTGTTTGTTTGTTTGTTTGTTTGTTTGTTTGTTTGTTTGTTTGTTTGTTTGTTTGTTTGTTTGTTTGTTTGTTTGTTTGTTTGTTTGTTTGTTTGTTTGTTTGTTTGTTTGTTTGTTTGTTTGTTTGTTTGTTTGTTTGTTTGTTTGTTTGTTTGTTTGTTTGTTTGTTTGTTTGTTTGTTTGTTTGTTTGTTTGTTTGTTTGTTTGTTTGTTTGTTTGTTTGTTTGTTTGTTTGTTTGTTTGTTTGTTTGTTTGTTTGTTTGTTTGTTTGTTTGTTTGTTTGTTTGTTTGTTTGTTTGTTTGTTTGTTTGTTTGTTTGTTTGTTTGTTTGTTTGTTTATTTATTCCTTTGTTTGTTTGTTTGTTTATTTATGTGTTTGTTTGTTTATTTGTTTATTTATTTGTTTGTGTGTTTGTTTGTTTAGGTGTTTGTTTGTTTCTTTGTGTGTTTGTTTGTTTGTTTTTTTATCTGTTTGCTTGTTTTTTTATCTGTTTATTTCTTTGTTTGTTCATTTGTTTATTTGTTTGTTTATTTATTTGTTTGTTTGTTTATTTGTTTGTTTATTGTTTTTATTTGCTTGTTTGTTTATCTGTTTATTTTTTTATTTGTTTGTTTATTTTTTTTTTACTTGTTTGTTTGTTTGTTTATATGTTTATTTGTTTGTTCATTTGTTTATTTGTTTGTTTATTTATTTGTTTCTTTGTTTGATTGTTTATTTGTTTTTTATCTGTTTGTTTGTTTATTTATCTGTTTGTATATTTTTTATGTGTTTGTTCATTTGTTTAATTTTTTATTTATTTGTTTGTTTGTTTGTTTGTTTGTTTGTTTATTTATTTGTTTCTTTGTTTCTTTGTTTATTTGTTTGTTTATTTGTTTGTTTGTTTACATGTTTATTTGTTTGTTTATATGTTTGATTGTTTGTTTCTTTATTTGTTTGTTCATTTATTTGTTTGTTTGTTTATGTTTGTGTGTTTATTTTTTTTTATTTAGTTGTTTGTTTGTTTATTTGTTTGTTTATATGTTTATTTTTTTTCATTTGTTTGATTGTTTGTTTCTTTGTTTGTTTATTTATTTGTTTGTTTATTTGTTTGTTTACTTGTTTGTTTCTTTGTGTGTTTGTTTGTTTGTTTATTTATGTGTTTGTTTGTTTATTTATTTGTTTGTGTGTTTGTTTGTTTGTTTATTTATGTGTTTGTTTGTTTAGATGTTTATTTGTTTGATTGTTTGTTTGTTTGTTTGTTTATTTGTTTTGGTGTTTGTTTGTTTGTTAGTTTCTTTGTGTGTGTGTTTGTTCATTTATTCCTTTGTTTGTTTGTTTATTTATGTGTTTGTTTGTTTATTTGTTTATTTATTTGTTTGTGTGTTTGTTTGTTTAGGTGTTTGTTTGTTTCTTTGTGTGTTTGTTTGTTTGTTTATTTATGTGTTTGTTTGTTCATATGTTTATTTGCTTGTTTGTTTGTTTGTTTGTATATGTGTTTGTTTGTTTGTTTATTTGTTTCTTTGTGTGTTTGTTTGTTTATTTATGTGTTTGTTTGTTTATTTGTTTATTTATTTGTTTGTGTGTTTGTTTAGGTGTTTGTTTGTTTCTTTGTGTGTTTGTTTGTTTGTTTATTTATGTGTTTGTTTGTTTATATGTTTATTTGCTTGTTTGTTTATTTGTTTGTTTGTTTGTATATGTGTTTGTTTGTTTATTTGTTTCTTTGTGTGTTTGGTTGTTTATTTATGTGTTTGTTTGTTTATTTGTTTATTTATTTGTTTGTGTGTTTGTTTAGGTGTTTGTTTGTTTCTTTGTGTGTTTGTTTGTTTATTTATGTGTTTGTTTATATGTTTATTTGTTTGTTTGTTTAGGTGTTTGTTTGTTTCTTTGTGTGTGTGTTTGTTTGTTTATATGTTTATTTGTTTGTTCATTTGTTTGATTGTTTGTTTGTGTGTTTGTTTGTTTATTTATGTGTTTGTTTGTTTAGATGTTTATTTGTTTGATTGTTTGTTTGTTTGTTTGTTTATTTGTTTTGGTGTTTGTTTGTTTGTTTGTTTCTTTGTGTGTGTGTTTGTTTATTTATATGTTTGTTTGTTTGTTTGTTTATTTATTCCTTTGTTTGTTTGTTTGTTTATTTATGTGTTTGTTTGTTTATTTGTTTATTTATTTGTTTGTGTGTTTGTTTGTTTAGGTGTTTGTTTGTTTCTTTGTGTGTTTGTTTGTTTGTTTTTTTATCTGTTTGCTTGTTTTTTTATCTGTTTATTTCTTTGTTTGTTTGGTTGTTTGTTTGTTTGTTTAGGTGTTTGTTTGTTTGTTGGTTTGTTTATTTGTTTTTTTATCTGTTTGTTTATTTGTTTGTTTATTTGTTTGTTTGTTTGTACATGTGTTTGTTTGTTTATTTGTTTGTTTGTTTCTTTGTGTGGTTGTTTGTTTGTTTATTTATGTGTTTGTTTGTTTATTTGTTTATTTATTTGTTTGTGTGTTTGTTTGTTTGTTTATTTATGTGTTTGTTTGTTTAGATGTTTATTTTTTTGATTGTTTGTTTGTTTGTTTATTTGTTTTGGTGTTTGTTTGTTTGTTAGTTTCTTTGTGTGTGTGTTTGTTCATTTATTCCTTTGTTTGTTTGTTTATTTATGTGTTTGTTTGTTTATTTGTTTATTTATTTGTTTGTGTGTTTGTTTGTTTAGGTGTTTGTTAGTTTCTTTGTGTGTTTGTTTATTTGTTTATTTATGTGTTTGTTTGTTCATATGTTTATTTGCTTGTTTGTTTGTTTGTTTGTATATGTGTTTGTTTGTTTATTTGTTTCTTTGTGTGTTTGTTTGTTTATTTATGTGTTTGTTTTTTTATTTGTTTATTTATTTGTTTGTGTGTTTGTTTAGGTGTTTGTTTGTTTCTTTGTGTGTTTGTTTGTTTGTTTATATGTTTATTTGCTTGTTTGTTTATTTGTTTGTTTGTTTGTATATGTGTTTGTTTGTTTATTTGTTTCTTTGTGTGTTTGTTTGTTTATTTATGTGTTTGTTTGTTTATTTATTTATTTATTTGTTTGTGTGTTTGTTTAGGTGTTTGTTTGTTTCTTTGTGTGTTTGTTTGTTTGTTTATTTATGTGTTTGTTTGTTTATATGTTTATTTGCTTGTTTGTTTATTTGTTTGGTTGTTTGTATATGTGTTTGTTTGTTTATTTGTTTCTTTGTGTGTTTGTTTGTTTATTTATGTGTTTGTTTGTTTATTTGTTTATTTATTTGTTTGTGTGTTTGTTTAGGTGTTTGTTTGTTTCTTTGTGTGTTTGGTTGTTTGTTTGTTTGTTTATTTATGTGTTTGTTTATATGTTTATTTGTTTGTTTGTTTGTTTAGGTGTTTGTTTGTTTCTTTGTGTGTGTGTTTGTTTGTTTATATGTTTATTTGTTTGTTCATTTGTTTGATTGTTTGTTTGTGTGTTTGTTTGTTTGTTTATTTATGTGTTTGTTTGTTTAGATGTTTATTTGTTTGATTGTTTGTTTGTTTGTTTGTTTATTTGTTTTGGTGTTTGTTTGTTTGTTTGTTTCTTTGTGTGTGTGTTTGTTTATATGTTTGTTTGTTTATTTATTCCTTTATTTGTTTTTTCATTTGTTTGATTGTTTGTTTGTTTATTTATTTGTTTTTTTATTTGTTTATTTATTTGTTTGTTTATGTGTTTCTGTATTTGTTTATATGTCTATTTGTTTGATTGTTTATTTGTTTGTTTATTTATTTGTTTGTTTGTTTATTTGTTTGTTTATTTTTTTTTTATTTGTTTGTTTATTTTTTTTTACTTGGTTGTTTGTTTGTTTATGTGTTTATTTGTTTGTTCATTTGTTTGTTTATTTATTTGTTTGATTGTTTGTTTGTTTTTTATCTGTTTGTTTGTTTATTTATTTGTTTGTTTATATGCTTATTTGTTTGTTTAATTGTTTGTTTGTTTATTTGTTTTTTTATTTGTTTGTTTCTTTATTTATTTGTTCGTTTGTTTGTTTATATGTTTATTTGTTTGTTCTTTTTTTTATTGTTTGTTTGATTGTTTGTTTATTTGGTTATTTGTTTCTTTATTTGTTTGTTTATATGTTTCTTTATTTGTTTGTTTCTTTGTTTGTTTATTTATTTGTTTGTTTGTTTCTTTGTTTATTTATGCGTTTGTTTGGTTATATTTTTATTTGTTTGTTTATTTGTTTCTTTGTTTGTTATTTGTTTGTTTATTTTTTTTATTTATTTGTTTGTTTGTTTGTTTGTTTGTTTATATGTTTATTTGTGTGTTCAATTGTTTGATTGTTTGTTTGTTTGTTTGATTGCTTAGGTGTTTGTTTGTTTCTGTGTTTGTTTATTTATTTGTTTGTTTGTTTGTTTGTTTGTTTGTTTGTTTGTTTGTTTGTTTGTTTGTTTGTTTGTTTGTTTGTTTGTTTGTTTGTTTGTTTGTTTGTTTGTTTGTTTATTTATTCCTTTGTTTGTTTGTTTGTTTATTTATGTGTTTGTTTGTTTATTTGTTTATTTATTTGTTTGTGTGTTTGTTTGTTTAGGTGTTTGTTTGTTTCTTTGTGTGTTTGTTTGTTTGTTTTTTTATCTGTTTGCTTGTTTTTTTATCTGTTTATTTCTTTGTTTGTTCATTTGTTTATTTGTTTGTTTATTTATTTGTTTGTTTGTTTATTTGTTTGTTTATTGTTTTTATTTGCTTGTTTGTTTATCTGTTTATTTTTTTATTTGTTTGTTTATTTTTTTTTTACTTGTTTGTTTGTTTGTTTATATGTTTATTTGTTTGTTCATTTGTTTATTTGTTTGTTTATTTATTTGTTTCTTTGTTTGATTGTTTATTTGTTTTTTATCTGTTTGTTTGTTTATTTATCTGTTTGCATATTTTTTATGTGTTTGTTCATTTGTTTAATTTTTTATTTATTTGTTTGTTTGTTTGTTTGTTTGTTTGTTTATTTATTTGTTTCTTTGTTTCTTTGTTTATTTGTTTGTTTATTTGTTTGTTTGTTTACATGTTTATTTGTTTGTTTATATGTTTGATTGTTTGTTTCTTTATTTGTTTGTTCATTTATTTGTTTGTTTGTTTATGTTTGTGTGTTTATTTTTTTTTATTTAGTTGTTTGTTTGTTTATTTGTTTGTTTATATGTTTATTTTTTTTCATTTGTTTGATTGTTTGTTTCTTTGTTTGTTTATTGATTTGTTTGTTTATTTGTTTGTTTACTTGTTTGTTTCTTTGTGTGTTTGTTTGTTTGTTTATTTATGTGTTTGTTTGTTTATTTATTTGTTTGTGTGTTTGTTTGTTTGTTTATTTATGTGTTTGTTTGTTTAGATGTTTATTTGTTTGATTGTTTGTTTGTTAGTTTGTTTATTTGTTTTGGTGTTTGTTTGTTTGTTAGTTTCTTTGTGTGTGTGTTTGTTCATTTATTCCTTTGTTTGTTTGTTTATTTATGTGTTTGTTTGTTTATTTGTTTATTTATTTGTTTGTGTGTTTGTTTGTTTAGGTGTTTGTTTGTTTCTTTGTGTGTTTGTTTGTTTGTTTATTTATGTGTTTGTTTGTTCATATGTTTATTTGCTTGTTTGTTTGTTTGTTTGTATATGTGTTTGTTTGTTTGTTTATTTGTTTCTTTGTGTGTTTGTTTGTTTATTTATGTGTTTGTTTGTTTATTTGTTTATTTATTTGTTTGTGTGTTTGTTTAGGTGTTTGTTTGTTTCTTTGTGTGTTTGTTTGTTTGTTTATTTATGTGTTTGTTTGTTTATATGTTTATTTGCTTGTTTGTTTATTTGTTTGTTTGTTTGTATATGTGTTTGTTTGTTTATTTGTTTCTTTGTGTGTTTGGTTGTTTATTTATGTGTTTGTTTGTTTATTTGTTTATTTATTTGTTTGTGTGTTTGTTTAGGTGTTTGTTTGTTTCTTTGTGTGTTTGTTTGTTTATTTATGTGTTTGTTTATATGTTTATTTGTTTGTTTGTTTAGGTGTTTGTTTGTTTCTTTGTGTGTGTGTTTGTTTGTTTATATGTTTATTTGTTTGTTCATTTGTTTGATTGTTTGTTTGTGTGTTTGTTTGTTTATTTATGTGTTTGTTTGTTTAGATGTTTATTTGTTTGATTGTTTGTTTGTTTGTTTGTTTATTTGTTTTGGTGTTTGTTTGTTTGTTTGTTTCTTTGTGTGTGTGTTTGTTTATTTATATGTTTGTTTGTTTGTTTGTTTATTTATTCCTTTGTTTGTTTGTTTGTTTATTTATGTGTTTGTTTGTTTATTTATTTGTTTGTGTGTTTGTTTGTTTAGGTGTTTGTTTGTTTCTTTGTGTGTTTGTTTGTTTGTTTTTTTATCTGTTTGCTTGTTTTTTTATCTGTTTATTTCTTTGTTTGTTTGGTTGTTTGTTTGTTTGTTTAGGTGTTTGTTTGTTTGTTGGTTTGTTTATTTGTTTTTTTATCTGTTTGTTTATTTGTTTGTTTATTTGTTTGTTTGTTTGTTTGTTTGTACATGTGTTTGTTTGTTTATTTGTTTGTTTGTTTCTTTGTGTGGTTGTTTGTTTGTTTATTTATGTGTTTGTTTGTTTATTTGTTTATTTATTTGTTTGTGTGTTTGTTTGTTTGTTTATTTATGTGTTTGTTTGTTTAGATGTTTATTTTTTTGATTGTTTGTTTGTTTGTTTATTTGTTTTGGTGTTTGTTTGTTTGTTAGTTTCTTTGTGTGTGTGTTTGTTCATTTATTCCTTTGTTTGTTTGTTTATTTATGTGTTTGTTTGTTTATTTGTTTATTTATTTGTTTGTGTGTTTGTTTGTTTAGGTGTTTGTTAGTTTCTTTGTGTGTTTGTTTATTTGTTTATTTATGTGTTTGTTTGTTCATATGTTTATTTGCTTGTTTGTTTGTTTGTTTGTATATGTGTTTGTTTGTTTATTTGTTTCTTTGTGTGTTTGTTTGTTTATTTATGTGTTTGTTTTTTTATTTGTTTATTTATTTGTTTGTGTGTTTGTTTAGGTGTTTGTTTGTTTCTTTGTGTGTTTGTTTGTTTGTTTATATGTTTATTTGCTTGTTTGTTTATTTGTTTGTTTGTTTGTATATGTGTTTGTTTGTTTATTTGTTTCTTTGTGTGTTTGTTTGTTTATTTATGTGTTTGTTTGTTTATTTATTTATTTATTTGTTTGTGTGTTTGTTTAGGTGTTTGTTTGTTTCTTTGTGTGTTTGTTTGTTTGTTTATTTATGTGTTTGTTTGTTTATATGTTTATTTGCTTGTTTGTTTATTTGTTTGGTTGTTTGTATATGTGTTTGTTTGTTTATTTGTTTCTTTGTGTGTTTGTTTGTTTATTTATGTGTTTGTTTGTTTATTTGTTTATTTATTTGTTTGTGTGTTTGTTTAGGTGTTTGTTTGTTTCTTTGTGTGTTTGGTTGTTTGTTTGTTTGTTTATTTATGTGTTTGTTTATATGTTTATTTGTTTGTTTGTTTGTTTAGGTGTTTGTTTGTTTCTTTGTGTGTGTGTTTGTTTGTTTATATGTTTATTTGTTTGTTCATTTGTTTGATTGTTTGTTTGTGTGTTTGTTTGTTTGTTTATTTATGTGTTTGTTTGTTTAGATGTTTATTTGTTTGATTGTTTGTTTGTTTGTTTGTTTATTTGTTTTGGTGTTTGTTTGTTTGTTTGTTTCTTTGTGTGTGTGTTTGTTTATATGTTTGTTTGTTTATTTATTCCTTTATTTGTTTTTTCATTTGTTTGATTGTTTGTTTGTTTATTTATTTGTTTTTTTATTTGTTTATTTATTTGTTTGTTTATGTGTTTCTGTATTTGTTTATATGTCTATTTGTTTGATTGTTTATTTGTTTGTTTATTTATTTGTTTGTTTGTTTATTTGTTTGTTTATTTTTTTTTTATTTGTTTGTTTATTTTTTTTTACTTGGTTGTTTGTTTGTTTATGTGTTTATTTGTTTGTTCATTTGTTTGTTTATTTATTTGTTTGATTGTTTGTTTGTTTTTTATCTGTTTGTTTGTTTATTTATTTGTTTGTTTATATGCTTATTTGTTTGTTTAATTGTTTGTTTGTTTATTTGTTTTTTTATTTGTTTGTTTCTTTATTTATTTGTTCGTTTGTTTGTTTATATGTTTATTTGTTTGTTCTTTTTTTTATTGTTTGTTTGATTGTTTGTTTATTTGGTTATTTGTTTCTTTATTTGTTTGTTTATATGTTTCTTTATTTGTTTGTTTCTTTGTTTGTTTATTTATTTGTTTGTTTGTTTCTTTGTTTATTTATGCGTTTGTTTGGTTATATTTTTATTTGTTTGTTTATTTGTTTCTTTGTTTGTTATTTGTTTGTTTATTTTTTTTATTTATTTGTTTGTTTGTTTGTTTGTTTGTTTATATGTTTATTTGTGTGTTCAATTGTTTGATTGTTTGTTTGTTTGTTTGATTGCTTAGGTGTTTGTTTGTTTCTGTGTTTGTTTATTTATTTGTTTGTTTATTTGTTTGTTTGTTTGTATATGTGTTTGTTTATTTGTTTATTTATTTGTTTGTGTGTTTGTTTGTTTATTTATGTGTTTGTTTGGTTATATGTTTATTTGTTTGATTGTTTGTTTGTTTATTTGTTTCTTTGTTTGTTTGTTTATTTTTTTTTTTTGTTTATTTGTTTGTTTGTTTGTTTGTTTATATGTTTATTTGTTTGTTCTTTTTTTGATTGTTTGTTTATTTGTTTGTTTATATGTTTATTTTTTTGTTCATTTGTTTGTTTGTTTCTGTGTTTGTTTTTTTGTTTGTTTGTTTGTTATTTATTTGATTGTTTTTTTTTTTGTTTGCTTGTTTATTTGTTTGTTTATATGTTTATTTATTTGTTCAGTTGTTTTATTGTTTGTTTGTTTGGTTGTTTGTTTGTTTGTTTCTGTGTTTGTTTGTTTATATGTTTATTTGTTTGATTGTTTGTTTGTTTGTTTGTTTGTTTATTTGTTTGTTTGTTTAGGTGTTTGTTTGTTTGTTTCTTTGTGTGTGTGTTTGTTTGTTTATATGTTTATTTGTTTGTTAATTTGTTTGATTGTTTGTTTGTTTGTTTGTTTGTTTGTATATGTGTTTGTTTGTTTATTTGTTTCTTTGTGTGTTTGTTTGTTTGTTTATTTATGTGTTTGTGTGTTTAGTTGTTCATTTATTTGTTTGTGTGTTTGTTTGTTTAGGTGTTTGTTTGTTTATTTGTTTGTTTGTTTCTTTGTGTGTTTGTTTGTTTGTTTGTTTGTTTGTTTATTTATGTGTTTGTTTGTTTGTTTGTTTATTTATGTGTTTGTTTGTTTATATGTTTATTTGTTTGATTGTTTGTTTGTTTGTTTGTTTATTTGTTTGTTTGTTTAGGTGTTTGTTTGTTTGTTTCTTTGTGTGTGTGTTTGTTTGTTTATATGTTTATTTGTTTGTTAATTTGTTTGATTGTTTGTTTGTTTGTTTGTTATTTGTTTGATTGTTTGCTTGTTTTTTATCTGTTTATTTCTTTGTTTGTTTGGTTGTTTGTTTGTTTGTTTAGGTGTTTGTTTGTTTCTCTGTGTGTGTGTTTGTTGGTTTGTTTATTTGTTTTTTTATCTGTTTGTTTATTTATTTGTTTGTTTGTTTATATGTTTATTTGTTTTTGCATTTGTTTGATTGTTTGTTTGTTTATTTATTTGTTTGTTTGTTTATTTGTTTATTTATTTGTTTGTTTATGTGTTTGTGTATTTGTTTATATGTTGATTTGTTTGTTCATTTGTTTGATTGTTTGTTTATTTATTTGTTTATTTGTTTGTTTTTTTAATTGTTTGTTTAATTTTTAGTTTGTTTGTTTATTTTTTTTATTTATTTGTTTGTTTGTTTATATGTTTATTTGTTTGTTCTTTTTTTTGATTGTTTGTTTAGTTGTTTGTTTATTTGTTTGTTTACTTGTTTGTTTATTTGTTTGTTTGTTTATGTGTTTGTTTGTTTAGATGTTTATTTGTTTGATTGTTTGTTTATTTGTTTTGGTATTTGTTTGTTTGTTTGTTTCTTTGTATGTGTGTTTGTTTGTTTACTTGTTTGTTTATTTGTTTGTTTATTTGTTTGTTTATTTGTTTGTTTGTTTATTTGTTTGTTTGTTTATTTGTTTGTTTGTGTATTTATGTGTTTGTTTGTTTATTTGTTTATTTATTTGTTTGTGTGTTTGTTTGTTTGTTTGTTTGTTTATTTATGTGTTTGTTTGTTTAGATGTTTATTTGTTTGATTGTTTGTTTGTTTGTTTATTTGTTTTGGTGTTTGTTTGATTGTTTGTTTCTTTGTATGTGTGTTTGTTTGTTTATATGTTTGATTGTTTGTTTGTTTATTTATTCCTTTGTTTGTTTGTTATTTGTTTGATTGTTTTTTTTTTGTTTGTTTGCTTGTTTATTTGTTTGTTTGTTTATATGTTTATTTATTTGTTCATTTGCTTGTTTATTTGTTTGTTTGTTTATATGTTTAGTTTTTTTTCATTTGTTTAATTGTTTGTTTCTTTGTTTGTTTATTTATTTGTTTGTTTATTTGTTTGTTTACTTGTTTGTTTATTTGTTTGTTTGTTTGTACATGTGTTTGTTTGTTTATTTGTTTGTTTGTTTATTTGTTTCTTTGTGTGTTTGGTTGTTTGTTTATTTATGTGTTTGTTTGTTTCTTTGTTTTGTTATTTGTTTGTGTGTTTGTTTGTTTATTTATGTGTTTGTTTGTTTAGATGTTTATTTGTTTGATTGTTTGTTTGTTTGTTTATTTGTTTTGGTGTTTGTTTGTTTGTTTCTTTGTATGTGTGGTTGTTTGTTTATATGTTTGATTGTTTGTTTGTTTATTTATTCCTTTGTTTGTTTGTTTGTTATTTGTTTGATTGTTTTTTTTTTCTTTGTTTGCTTGTTTATTTGTTTGTTTGTTTATATGTTTATTTATTTGTTCATTTGCTTGTTTATTTGTTTGTTTGTTTATATGTTTAGTTTTTTTTCATTTGTTTAATTGTTTGTTTCTTTGTTTGTTTATTTATTTGTTTGTTTATTTGTTTGTTTACTTGTTTGTTTATTTGTTTGTTTGATTGTTTATTTGTTTTTTATCTGTTTGTTTGTTTATTTATCTGTTTGTTTAATTTTTATTTGTTTGTTCATTTGTTTAATTTTTTATTTATTTGTTTGTTTGTTTGTTTGTTTATTTATTTGTTTCTTTGTTTATTTGTTTGTTTGTTTACATGTTTATTTGTTTGTTTATATGTTTGATTGTTTGTTTCTTTATTTGTTTGTTCATTTATTTATTTGTTTGTTTGTTTATGTTTGTGTGTTTATTTGTTTGTTCTTTTTTTTTTGATTGTTTGTTTGATTGTGTGTTTATATATTTGTTTGTTTGTTTATATGTTTATTTGTTTTTGCATTTGTTTGATTGTTTGTTTGTTTATTTATTTGTTTGTTTGTTTATTTGTGTATTTATTTGTTTGTTTATGTGTTTGTGTATTTGTTTATATGTTGATTTGTTTGTTCATTTGTTTGATTGTTTGTTTATTTATTTGTTTGTTTGTTTATTAATTTGTTTATTTTTTTTATTTGCTTGTTTGTTTATCTGTTTATTTTTTTATTTGTGTGTTTATTTTTTTTACTTGTTTGTTTGTTTGTTTATTTATTTGTTTGATTGTTTATTTGTTTTTTATCTGTTTGTTTGTTTTTTTAATTGTTTGTTTAATTTTTAGTTTGTTTGTATATTTTTTTTATTTATTTGTTTGTTTGTTTATATGTTTATTTGTTTCTTCTTTTTTTTGATTGTTTGTTTAGTTGTTTGTTTATTTGTTTGTTTACTTGTTTGTTTATTTGTTTGTTTGTTTGTTTGTTTAGATGTTTATTTGTTTGATTGTTTGTTTATTTGTTTTGGTATTTGTTTGTTTGTTTGTTTCTTTGTATGTGTGTTTGTTTGTTTACTTGTTTGTTTATTTGTTTGTTTATTTGTTTGTTTATTTGTTTGTTTGTTTATTTGTTTGTTTGTTTATTTGTTTGTTTGTTTATTTGTTTGTTTGTTTCTTTGTGTGTTTGTTTGTTTGTTTGTTTGTGTATTTATGTGTTTGTTTGTTTATTTGTTTATTTATTTGTTTGTGTGTTTGTTTGTTTGTTTGTTTATTTATGTGTTTGTTTGTTTAGATGTTTATTTGTTTGATTGTTTGTTTGTTTGTTTATTTGTTTTGGTGTTTGTTTGATTTTTTGTTTCTTTGTATGTGTGTTTGTTTGTTTATATGTTTGATTGTTTGTTTGTTTATTTATTCCTTTGTTTGTTTGTTTGTTATTTGTTTGATTGTTTTTTTTTTGTTTGTTTGCTTGTTTATTTGTTTGTTTGTTTATATGTTTATTTATTTGTTCATTTGCTTGTTTATTTGTTTGTTTGTTTATATGTTTAGTTTTTTTTCATTTGTTTAATTGTTTGTTTCTTTGTTTGTTTATTTATTTGTTTGTTTATTTGTTTGTTTACTTGTTTGTTTATTTGTTTGTTTGATTGTTTATTTGTTTTTTATCTGTTTGTTTGTTTATTTATCTGTTTGTTTGTTTATTTATCTGTTTGTTTAATTTTTATTTGTTTGTTCATTTGTTTAATTTTTTATTTATTTGTTTGTTTGTTTATTTATTTGTTTCTTTGTTTATTTGTTTGTTTATTTGTTTGTTTGTTTACATGTTTATGTGTTTGTTTATATGTTTGATTGTTTGTTTCTTTATTTGTTTGTTCATTTATTTGTTTGTTTGTTTATGTTTGTGTGTTTATTTTTTTTTATTTATTTGTTTGTTTGTTTATATGTTTATTTGTTTGTTCTTTTTTTTTGATTGTTTGTTTGATTGTGTGTTTAGTTGTTTGTTTGTTTATTTGTTTGTTTATATGTTTATTTTTTTTTTCATTTGTTTGATTGTTTGTTTCTTTGTTTATTTATTTGTTTATTTATTTGTTTGTTTACTTGTTTGTTTATTTGTTTGTTTGTTTGTTTGTACATGTGTTTGTTTGTTTATTTGTTTGTTTGTTTCTTTGTGTGTTTGTTTGTTTGTTTATTTATATGTTTGTTTGTTTATTTGTTTATTTATTTGTTTGTGTGTTTGTTTGTTTGTTTATTTATGAGTTTGTTTGTTTAGATGTTTATTTGTTTGATTGTTTGTTTGTTTATTTGTTTTGGTGTTTGTTTGTTTGTTAGTTTCTTTGTGTGTGTGTTTGTTTATTTATATGTTTGTTTGTTTGTTTATTTATTCCTTTGTTTGTTTGTTTGTTTATTTATGTGTTTGTTTGATTATTTGTTTATTTATTTGTTTGTGTGTTTGTTTGTTTAGGTGTTTGTTTGTTTCTTTGTGTGTTTGTTTGTTTGTTTGTTTATTTATGTGTTTGTTTGTTTATATGTTTATTTGCTTGTTTGTTTATTTGTTTGTTTGTTTGTATATGTGTTTGTTTGTTTATTTGTTTCTTTGTGTGTTTGTTTGTTTATTTATGTGTTTGTTTGTTTATTTGTTTATTTATTTGTTTGTGTGTTTGTTTAGGTGTTTGTTTGTTTCTTTGTGTGTTTGTTTGTTTATTTATGTGTGTGTTTGTTTGTTTATATGTTTATTTGTTTGTTCATTTGTTTGATTGTTTGTTTGTTTATTTGTTTGTTTGTTTGTTATTTGGTTGATTGTTTGTTTGTTTATTTGTTTGTTTAGGTGTTTGTTTGTTTGTTTGTTAATTTATGTGTTTGTTTGTTTATTTGTTTATTTATTTGTTTGTGTGTTTGTTTGTTTAGGTGTTTGTTTGTTTCTTTGTGTGTTTGTTTGTTTGTTTATTTATGTGTTTGTTTGTTTATATGTTTATTTGCTTGTTTGTTTATTTGTTTGTTTGTTTGTATATGTGTTTGTTTGTTTATTTGTTTCTTTGTGTGTTTGTTTGTTTATTTATGTGTTTGTTTGTTTATTTGTTTATTTATTTGTTTGTGTGTTTGTTTATGTGTTTGTTTATATGTTTATTTGTT
The DNA here is from genome assembly GCA_950370525.1 of Bellardia bayeri. Classification (NCBI taxonomy): domain Eukaryota; kingdom Metazoa; phylum Arthropoda; class Insecta; order Diptera; family Calliphoridae; genus Bellardia; species Bellardia bayeri. The sequence goes on from OX493270.1 coordinate 427,314, forward strand.
TGTTTGTTTAGGTGTTTGTTTGTTTCTTTGTGTGTGTGTTTGTTTGTTGATATGTTTATTTGTTTGTTCATTTGTTTGATTGTTTGTTTGTGTGTTTGTTTGTTTGTTTGTTTATTTATGTGTTTGTTTGTTTATATGTTTATTTGTTTGATTGTTTGTTTGTTTGTTTAGGTGTTTGTTTGTTTCTTTGTGTGTGTGTTTGTTTGTTTATATGTTTATTTGTTTGTTCATTTGTTTGATTGTTTGTTTGTTTATTTGTTTGTTTGTTTGTTATTTGGTTGATTGTTTGTTTGTTTAGGTGTTTGTTTGTTTGTTTGTTTGTTTATTTATGTGTTTGTTTGTTTATTTGTTTATTTATTTGTTTGTGTGTTTGTTTGTTTAGGTGTTTGTTTGTTTCTTTGTGTGTTTGTTTGTTTGTTTATTTATGTGTTTGTTTGTTTATATGTTTATTTGCTTGTTTGTTTATTTGTTTGTTTGTTTGTATATGTGTTTGTTTGTTTATTTGTTTCTTTGTGTGTTTGTTTGTTTATTTATGTGTTTGTTTGTTTCTTTGTGTGTTTGTTTGTTTGTTTGTTTATTTATTCCTTTGTTTGTTTGTTTATTTATGTGTTTGTTTATTTTTTTTTATTTGTTTGTTTATTTTTTTTTACTTGTTTGTTTGTTTGTTTATGTGTTTATTTGTTTGTTCATTTGTATGTTTATATATTTGTTTGATTGTTTGTTTGTTTTTTTTTCTGTTTGTTTGTTTATATGCTTATTTGTTTGTTTAATTGTTTGTTTGTTTATTTGTTTGTTTCTTTATTTATTTGTTCGTTTGTTTGTTTATATATTTATTTGTTTGTTCTTTTTTTTATTGTTTGTTTGATTGTTTGTTTATTTGGTTATTTGTTTGTTTATTTGTTTGGTTGTTTATTTGTTTGTTTATATGTTTCTTTATTTGTTTGTTTCTTTGTTTGTTTATTTATTTGTTTGTTTGTTTCTTTGTTTATTTATGCGTTTGTTTGGTTATATTTTTATTTGTTTGTTTATTTGTTTCTTTGTTTGTTATTTGTTTGATTGTTTTTTTTTGTTTGCTTGTTTATTTGTTTGTTTGTCTATATGTTTATTTATTTGTTCAATTGTTTGATTGTTTGTTTGTTTGTTTGATTGCTTAGGTGTTTGTTTGTTTCTGTGTTTGTTTATTTATTTGTTTGTTTATTTGTTTGTTTGTTTGTATATGTGTTTATTTATTTGTTTATTTATTTGTTTGTGTGTTTGTTTGTTTATTTATGTGTTTGGTTGGTTATATGTTTATTTGTTTGACTGTTTGTTTTTTATTTGTTTCTTTGTTTGTTTGTTTGTTTGTTTGTTTATATGTTTATTTGTTTGTTCTTTTTTTGATTGTTTGTTTATTTGTTTGTTTATATGTTTATTTTTTTGTTCATTTGTTTGTTTGTTTCTGTGTTTGTTTATTTATTTGTTTTTTTACTTGTTTGTTTATTTGTTTGTTTGTTTGTATATGTGTTCGTTTGTTTATTTGTTTCTTTGTGTGTTTGTTTGTTTGTTTATTTATGTGTTTGTGTGATTATTTGTTCATTTATTGGTTTGTGTGTTTGTTTGTTTGTTTATTTATGTGTTTGTTTGGTTATATGTTTATTTGTTTGATTGTTTGTTTGTTTATTTGTTTCTTTGTTTGTTTGTTTGTTATTTATTTGATTGTTTTTTTTTGTTTGCTTGTTTATTTGTTTCTTTGTTTATATGTTTATTTATTTGTTCAGTTGTTTTATTGTTTGTTTGTTTGTTTGTTTGTTTCTGTGTTTGTTTATTTATTTGTTTGTTTATTTGTTTGTTTACTTGTTTGTTTATTTGTTTGTTTGTTTGTATATGTGTTTGTTTGTTTATTTGTTTCTTTGTGTGTTTGTTTGTTTGTTTATTTATGTGTTTGTGTGTTTAGTTCTTTATTTATTTGTTTGTGTGTTTGTTTGTTTAGGTGTTTGTTTGTTTATTTGTTTGTTTGTTTCTTTGTGTGTTTGTTTGTTTGTTTGTTTATTTATGTGTTTGTTTGTTTGTTTGTTTGTTTATTTATGTGTTTGTTTGTTTATATGTTTATTTGTTTGATTGTTTGTTTGTTTGTTTGTTTGTTTGTTTATTTGTTTGTTTGTTTAGGTGTTTGTTTGTTTGTTTCTTTGTGTGTGTGTTTGTTTGTTTATATGTTTATTTGTTTATTAATTTGTTGGATTGTTTGTTTGTTTATTTGTTTGTTTGTTTGTTATTTGTTTGATTGTTTGCTTGTTTTTTATCTGTTTATTTCTTTGTTTGTTTGGTTGTTTGTTTGTTTGTTTAGGTGTTTGTTTGTTTCTCTGTGTGTGTGTTTGTTGGTTTGTTTATTTGTTTTTTTATCTGTTTGTTTATTTATTTGTTTGTTTGTTTATATGTTTATTTGGTTTTTCATTTGTTTGAGTGTTTGTTTGTTTATTTATTTGTTTGATTGTTTATTTGTTTATTTATTTGTTTGTTTATGTGTTTGTGTATTTGTTTATATGTTGATTTGTTTGTTCATTTGTTTGATTGTTTATTTGTTTGTTTATTTATTTGTTTGTTTGTTTATTTGTTTGTTTATTTTTTTTATTTGCTTGTTTGTTTATCTGTTTATTTTTTTATTTGTTTGTTTATTTTTTTACTTGTTTGTTTGTTTGTTTATTTATTTGTTTGTTTGTTTATTTGTTTTTTATCTGTTTGTTTGTTTATTTATCTGTTTATTTGTTTTTTATTTGTTTGTTTGTTTGTTTAATTTTTTCTTTATATGTTCGATTGTTTGTTTATTTGTTTGTTTCTTTATTTGTTTGTTCATTTATTTGTTTGTTTTTTTAATTGTTTGTTTAATTTTTAGTTTGTTTGTTTATTTTTTTTATTTATTTGTTTGTTTGTTTATATGTTTATTTGTTTGTTCTTTTTTTATTGTTTGTTTGTTTCTTTGTTTAGTTATTTGTTTGTGTGTTTGTTTGTTTGTTTATTTATGTGTTTGTTTGTTTAGATGTTTATTTGTTTGATTGTTTGTTTATTTGTTTTGGTGTTTGTTTGTTTCTTTGTATGTGTGTTTGTTTGTTTATATGTTTGATTGTATGTTTGTTTATTTATTCCTTTGTTTGTTTGTTTGTTATTTGTTTGATTGTTTTTTTTTGTTTGTGTGCTTGTTTATTTGTTTGTTTGTTTATATGTTTATTTATTTGTTCATTTGCTTGTTTATTTGTTTGTTTGTTTATATGTTTAGTTTTTTTTCATTTGTTTGATTGTTTGTTTCTTTGTTTGTTTATTTATTTGTTTGTTTATTTGTTTGTTTACTTGTTTGTTTATTTGTTTGTTTGTTTGTACATGTGTTTGTTTGTTTGTTTATTTGTTTCTTTGTGTGTTTGTGTGTTTGTTTATTTATGTGTTTGTTTGTTTATTTGTTTATTTATTTGATTGTGTGTTTGTTTGTTTGTTTGTTTATTTATGTGTTTGTTTGGTTAGATGTTTATTTGTTTGATTGTTTGTTTATTTGTTTTGGTGTTTGTTTGTTTCTTTGTATGTGTGTTTGTTTGTTTATATGTTTGATTGTATGTTTGTTTATTTATTCCTTTGTTTGTTTGTTTGTTATTTGTTTGATTGTTTTTTTTTTGTTTGTTTGCTTGTTTATTTGTTTGTTTGTTTATATGTTTATTTATTTGTTCATTTGTTTGATTGTTTGTTTGTTTGGTTGTTTGTTTGATTGCTTAGGTGTTTGTTTGTTTATTTATTTGTTTGTTTATTTGTTTGGTTGCTTGTTTGTTTGTTTGTATATGTGTTTGTTTATTTATTTGTTTTTTTTTTGTGTGTTTGTTTGTTTGTTTATTTATGTGTATGTTTGTGTATTTGGTTATTTATTTGTTTGTGTGTTTGTTTGTTTAGGTGTTTGTTTGTTTCTTTGTGTGTTTGTTTATTTATTTGTTTGTTTATTTGTTTGTTTACTTGTTTGTTTATTTGTTTGTTTGTTTGTACATGTGTTTGTTTGTTTATTTGTTTGTTTGTTTATTTGTTTCTTTGTGTGTTTGTTTGTTTGTTTCTTTGTGTGTTTGTTTGTTTATTTATGTGTTTGTTTGTTTATTTGTTTCTTTGTGTGTTTGTTTGTTTATTTGTTTGTTTGTTTATTTGTTTCTTTGTGTTTTTGTTTATTTATGTGTTTGTTTGTTTATTTGTTTATTTATTTGTTTGTGTGGTTGTTTGTTTGTGTGTTTATTTATGTGTTTGTTTGTTTAGATGTTTATTTGTTTGATTGTTTGTTTGTTTGTTTATTTGCTTTGGTGTTTGTTTGTTTGTTTCTTTGTATGTGTGTTTGTTTGTTTATATGTTTATTTGTTTGATTGTTTGTTTAGGTGTTTGTGTGTTTGTTTGTTTCTTTGTGTGTGTGTTTTTTTGTTTATATGTTTATTTGTTTGTTCATTTGATTGATTGTTTGTTTGTTCGTTTATTTGTTTCTTAGTTTTTTTGTTTGTTATTTGTTTGATTGTTTGTTTGTTTATTTGTTTGTTTAGGTGTTTGTTTCTTTGTGTATTTGTTTTTTTGTTTATTTATTTGATTGTTTGTTTGTTTTTTTATCTGGTTGCTTGTTTTTTTATCTGTTTATTTCCTTGTTTGCTTGGTTGTTTGTTTGTTTGTTTAGGTGTTTGTTTGTTTATTTATTTGTTTGTTTATATGCTTATTTGTTTGTTTAATTATTTGTTTGTTTATTTGTTTTTTATCTGTTTGTTTGTTTGTTTATTTATCTGTTTGTTTGTTTATTTATTTGTTTGTTTATATGCTTATTTGTTTGTTTAATTGTTTGTTTGTTTATTTGTTTGTTTATTTATTTGTTTCTTTGTTTATTTGTTTGTTTATTTGTTTGTTTGTTTATATGTTTATTTGTTTTTTTTTATATGTTTGATTGTTTGTTTATTTGTTTGATTGTTTATTTGTTTGTTTATTTATTTGTTTGTTTGTTTATTTGTTTGTTTATTTTTTTATTTGCTTGTTTGTTTATCTGTTTATTTTTTTATTTGTTTGTTCTTTTTTTTTTTGATTGTTTGTTTGATTGTTTGTTAAGTTGTTTGTTTGTTTATTTGTTTGTTTATATGTTTATTTTTTTTTAATTTGTTTGATTGTTTGTTTCTTTGTTTGTTTATTTATTTGTTTGTTTATTTGTTTGTTTACTTGTTTGTTTATTTGTTTGTACATGTGTTTGTTTGTTTATTTGTTTGTTTGTTTCTTTGTGTGTTTGTTTGTTTGTTTATTTATGTGTTTGTTTGTTTATTTGTTTATTTATTTCTTTGTGTGTTTGTTTGTTTGTTTGTTTATTTATGTGTTTGTTTGGTTAGATGTTTATTTGTTTGATTGTTTGTTTATTTGTTTTGGTGTTTGTTTGTTTGTTTGTTTCTTTGTATGTGTGTTTGTTTGTTTATATGTTTGATTGTATGTTTGTTTATTTATTCCTTTGTTTGTTTGTTTGTTATTTGCTTGATTGTTTTTTTTTTGTTTGTTTGCTTGTTTATTTGTTTGTTTGTTTATATGTTTATTTATTTGTTCATTTGTTTGATTGTGTGTTTGTTTGTTTGTTTATTTATGTGTTTGTTTGTTTATTTGTTTATTTATTTCTTTGTGTGTTTGTTTGTTTGTTTATTTATGTGTTTGTTTGTTTAGATGTTTATTTGTTTGATTTTTTGTTTATTTGTTTGTTTGTTTCTTTGTATGTGTGTTTGTTTGTTATTTGTTTGATTGTTTGTTTGTTTATTTGTTTGTTTAGGTGTTTGTTTCTTTGTGTATTTGTTTTTTTGTTTATTTATTTGATTGTTTGTTTGTTTTTTTATCTGTTTGCTTGTTTTTTTATCTGTTTATTTCTTTGTTTGCTTGGTTGTTTGTTTGTTTGTTTGTTTAGGTGTTTGTTTGTTTGTTTATTTATTTGTTTGTTTTTTTAATTGTTTGTGTAATGTTTGGTTTGTTTGTTTATTTGTTTGTTTGTTTATGTTTTTATTTATTTGTTTGTTTGTGTGTTTATATGTTTATTTGTTAGTTCTTTTTTTTAATTGTTTGTTTATTTGTTTATTTATTTGTTTGTTTATATGTTTATTTTTTTGTTCATTTGTTTGTTGGTTTGTTTCTGTGGTTGTTTATTTATTTGTTTGTTTATTTGTTTGTTTACTTGTTTGTTTATTTGTTTGTTTGTTTGTATATGTGTTTGTTTGTTTATTTATCTGTTTGTGTGTTTGTTTGTTTATTTGTTTGTTTGTTTCTTTGTATGTTTGTTTGTTTGTTTGTATATTTATGTGTTTGTTTGTTTATATGTTTATTTGTTTGATTGTTAGTTTGTTTGTTTGTTTGTTTGTTTAGGTGTTTGTTTGTTTGTTTCTTTGTGTGTGTGTTTGTTTGTTTATATGTTTATTTGTTTGATTGTTTGTTTGTTTCTTTGTTTGTTGGTTTGTTATTTGTTTGATTGTTTGCTTGTTTTTTTATCTGTTTATTTCTTTGTTTGTTTGTTTATATGTTTATTTGTTTTTTCAATTGTTTGATTGTTTGTTTATTTATTTGTTTGTTTGTTTGTTTGTTTGTTTATTTATATGTTTGTTTGTTTATTTGTTTATTTATTTGTTTGTTTATGTGTTTGTGTATTTGTTTATATGTTTATTTGTTTGTTCATTTGTTTGATTGTTTATTTGTTTGTTTATTTTTTTTTTACTTGTTTGTTTGTTTGTTTATATGTTTATTTGTTTGTTCATTTGTTTATTTGTTTGTTTATTTATTTGTTTGGTTGTCTATTTGTTTGTTTATATTTTTTATTTGCTTGTTTGTTTATCTGTTTATTTTTTTATTTGTTTGTTTATTTTTTTTTTACTTGTTTGTTTGTTTGTTTATATGTTTATTTGTTTGTTCATTTGTTTATTTGTTTGTTTATTTATTTGTTTGTTTGTTTATTTGTTTTTATCTGTTTGTTTGTTTGTTTATTTATATGTTTGTTTGTTTATTTGTTTATTTATTTGTTTGTTTATGTGTTTGTGTATTTGTTTATATGTTTGATTGGTTGTTTATTTGTTTGATTGTTTATTTGTTTGTTTATTTATTTGTTTGTTTGTTTATTTGTTTGTTTATTTTTTTTATTTGCTTGTTTGTTTATCTGTTTATTTTTTTATTTGTTTGTTCTTTTTTTTTTGATTGTTTGTTTGATTGTTTGTTAAGTTGTTTGTTTGTTTATTTGTTTGTTTATATGTTTATTTTTTTTTCATTTGTTTGATTGTTTGTTTCTTTGTTTGTTTATTTATTTGTTTGTTTATTTGTTTGTTTACTTGTTTGTTTATTTGTTTGTACATGTGTTTGTTTGTTTATTTGTTTGTTTGTTTTTTGTGTGTTTGTTTGTTTGTTTATTTCTTTGTGTGTTTGTTTGTTTGTTTATTTGTTTATTTATGTGTTTGTTTGTTTAGATGTTTATTTGTTTGATTGTTTGTTTATTTGTTTGTTTGTTTCTTTGTATGTGTGTTTGTTTGTTTATATGTTTGATTGTTTGTTTGTTTATTTATTCCTTTGTTTGTTTGTTTGTTATTTGTTTGATTGTTTTTTTTTTGTTTGTTTGCTTGTTTATTTGTTTGTTTGTTTATATGTTTATTTATTTGTTCATTTGTTTGATTGTTTGTTTGTATGGTTGTTTGTTTGATTGCTTAGGTGTTTGTTTGTTTCTTTGTGTGTTTGTTTGTTTGTTTATTTATGTGTATGTTTGTGTATTTGTTTATTTATTTGTTTGTGTGTTTGTTTGTTTAGGCCTTTGTTTGTTTCTTTGTGTGTCTGTTTATTTATTTGTTTGTTTACTTGTTTGTTTATTTGTTTGTTTGTTTGTACATGTGTTTGTTTGTTTATTTGTTTATTTGTTTCTTTGTGTGTTTGTTTGTTTGTTTCTTTGTGTGTTTGTTTGTTTGTTTATTTATGTGTTTGTTTGTTTATTTGTTTCTTTGTGTGTTTGTTTGTTTATTTGTTTGTTTGTTTGTTTATTTGTTATTTGTTTATTTGGTTGTTCTTTTTTTGATTGTTTGTTTAGTTGTTTGTTTATTTGTTTGTTTACTTGTTTGTTTATTTGTTTGTTTGTTTGTATATGTGTTTGTTTGTTTATTTATCTGTTTGTGTGTTTGTTTGTTTATTTGTTTGTTTGTTTCTTTGTATGTTTGTTTGTTTGTTTGTATATTTCTGTGTTTGTTTGTTTAGATGTTTATTTGTTTGATTGTTTGTTTGTTTGTTTATTTGTTTTGGTGTTTGTTTCTTTGTATGTGTGTTTGTTTGCTTGTTTCTTTGTATGTGTGTTTGTTTGTTTATATGTTTGATTGTTAGTTTGTTTATTTATTCCTTTGTTTGTTTGTTTGTTATTTGTTTGATTGTTTTTTTTTTGTTTGTTTGCTTGTTTATTTGTTTGTTTGTTTATATGTTTATTTGTTTTTTCATTTGTTTGATTGTTTGTTTGTTTATTTATTTGTTTGCTTGTTTATTTATTTGTTTGTTTATGTGTTTGTGTATTTGTTTATATGTTTATTTGTTTGTTCATTTGTTTGATTGTTTATTTGTTTGTTTATTTATTTGTTTGTTTGTTTATTTGTTTGTTTATTTTTTTTATTTATTTGTTTGTTTGTTTATATGTTTATTTGGTTGTTCTTTTTTTGATTGTTTGTTTAGTTGTTTGTTTATTTGTTTGTTTACTTGTTTGTTTATTTGTTTGTTCATTTATGTGTTTGTTTGTTTAGATGTTTATTTGTTTGATTGTTTGTTTGTTTGTTTATTTGTTTTGGTGTTTGTTTCTTTGTATGTGTGTTTGTTTGTTTGTTTCTTTGTATGTGTGTTTGTTTGTTTATATGTTTGATTGTTAGTTTGTTTATTTATTCCTTTGTTTGTTTGTTTGTTATTTGTTTGATTGTTTTTTTTTGTTTGTGTGCTTGTTTATTTGTTTGTTTGTTTATATGTTTATTTATTTGTTCATTTGCTTGTTTATTTGTTTGTTTGTTTATATGTTTAGTTTTTTTTCATTTGTTTGATTGTTTGTTTCTTTGTTTGTTTATTTATTTGTTTATTTATTTTTTTGTTTATTTGTTTGTTTATTTGTTTGTTTGTTTGTACATGTGTTTGTTTGTTTGTTTATTTGTTTCTTTGTGTGTTTGTGTGTTTGTTTATTTATGTGTTTGTTTGTTTATTTGTTTATTTATTTGTTTGTGTGTTTGTTTGTTTGTTTGTTTGTTTATTTATGTGTTTGTTTGGTTAGATGTTTATTTGTTTGATTGTTTGTTTATTTGTTTTGGTGTTTGTTTGTTTCTTTGTATGTGTGTTTGTTTGTTTATATGTTTGATTGTATGTTTGTTTATTTATTCCTTTGTTTGTTATTTGTTTGATTGTTTTTTTTTTGTTTGTTTGCTTGTTTATTTGTTTGTTTGTTTATATGTTTATTTATTTGTTCATTTGTTTGATTGTTTGTTTGTTTGGTTGTTTGTTTGATTGCTTAGGTGTTTGTTTGTTTGTTTAGGTGTTTGTTTGTTTCTTTGTGGGTTTGTTTATTTATTTGTTTGTTTATTAGTTTGTTTACTTGTTTGTTTATTTGTTTGTTTGTTTGTACATGTGTTTGTTTGTTTATTTGTTTGTTTGTTTATTTGTTTCTTTGTGTGTTTGTTTGTTTGTTTCTTTGTGTGTTTGTTTGTTTGTTTATTTATGTGTTTGTTTGTTTCTTTGTGTGTTTGTTTGTTTATTTGTTTGTTTGTTTATTTGTTTCTTTGTGTGTTTGTTTATTTATGTGTTTGTTTGTTTATTTGTTTATTTATTTGTTTGTGTGGTTGTTTGTTTGGGTGTTTATTTATGTGTTTGTTTGTTTAGATGTTTATTTGTTTGATTGTTTGTTTGTTTGTTTATTTGCTTTGGTGTTTGTTTGTTTGTTTCTTTGTATGTGTGTTTGTTTGTTTATATGTTTATTTGTTTGATTGTTTGTTTAGGTGTTTGTTTGTTTGTTTGTTTCTTTGTGTGTGTGTTTGTTTGTTTATATGTTTATTTGTTTGTTCATTTGTTTGATTGTTTGTTTGTTTATTTGTTTCTTAGTTTTTTTGTTTGTTATTTGTTTGATTGTTTGTTTGTTTATTTGTTTGTTTAGGTGTTTGTTTCTTTGTGTATTTGTTTTTTTGTTTATTTATTTGATTGTTTGTTTGTTTTTTTATCTGGTTGCTTGTTTTTTTATCTGTTTATTTCCTTGTTTGCTTGGTTGTTTGTTTGTTTGTTTGTTTAGGTGTTTGTTTGTTTATTTATTTGTTTGTTTATATGCTTATTTGTTTGTTTAATTGTTTGTTTGCTTATTTGTTTTTTATCTGTTTGTTTGTTTGTTTATTTATCTGTTTGTTTGTTTATTTATTTGTTTGTTTATATGCTTATTTGTTTGTTTAATTGTTTGTTTGTTTATTTGTTTGTTTATTTATTTGTTTCTTTGTTTATTTGTTTGTTTATTTGTTTGTTTGTTTATATGTTTATTTGTTTTTTTTATATGTTTGATTGTTTGTTTATTTGTTTGATTGTTTATTTGTTTGTTTATTTATTTGTTTGTTTGTTTATTTGTTTGTTTATTTTTTTATTTGCTTGTTTGTTTATCTGTTTATTTTTTTATTTGTTTGTTCTTTTTTTTTTGATTGTTTGTTTGATTGTTTGTTAAGTTGTTTGTTTGTTTATTTGTTTGTTTATATGTTTATTTTTTTTCATTTGTTTGATTGTTTGTTTCTTTGTTTGTTTATTTATTTGTTTGTTTATTTGTTTGTTTACTTGTTTGTTTATTTGTTTGTACATGTGTTTGTTTGTTTATTTGTTTGTTTGTTTCTTTGTGTGTTTGTTTGTTTGTTTATTTATGTGTTTGTTTGTTTATTTGTTTATTTATTTCTTTGTGTGTTTGTTTGTTTGTTTGTTTATTTATGTGTTTGTTTGTTTAGATGTTTATTTGTTTGATTGTTTGTTTATTTGTTTGTTTGTTTCTTTGTATGTGTGTTTGTTTGTTATTTGTTTGATTGTTTGTTTGTTTATTTGTTTGTTTAGGTGTTTGTTTCTTTGTGTATTTGGTTTTTTGGTTATTTATTTGATTGTTTGTTTGTTTTTTTTATCTGTTTGCTTCTTTTTTTATCTGTTTATTTCTTTGTTTGCTTGGTTGTTTGTTTGTTTGTTTAGGTGTTTGTTTGTTTGTTTATTTATTTGTTTGTTTTTTAATTGTTTGTGTAATGTTTGGTTTGTTTGTTTATTTGTTTGTTTGTTTATGTTTTTATTTATTTGTTTGTTTGTGTGTTTATATGTTTATTTGTTAGTTCTTTTTTTTAATTGTTTGTTTATTTGTTTATTTATTTGTTTGTTTATATGTTTATTTTTTTGTTCATTTGTTTGTTGGTTTGTTTCTGTGGTTGTTTATTTATTTGTTTGTTTATTTGTTTGTTTACTTGTTTGTTTATTTGTTTGTTTGTTTGTATATGTGTTTGTTTGTTTATTTATCTGTTTGTGTGTTTGTTTGTTTATTTGTTTGTTTGTTTCTTTGTATGTTTGTTTGTTTGTTTGTATATTTATGTGTTTGTTTGTTTATATGTTTATTTGTTTGATTGTTAGTTTGTTTGTTTGTTTGTTTATTTGTTTGTTTGTTTAGGTATTTGTTTGTTTGTTTCTTTGTGTGTGTGTTTGTTTGTTTATATGTTTATTTGTTTGATTGTTTGTTTGTTTCTTTGTTTGTTGGTTTGTTATTTGTTTGATTGTTTGCTTGTTTTTTTATCTGTTTATTTCTTTGTTTGTTTGTTTATATGTTTATTTGTTTTTTCAATTGTTTGATTGTTTGTTTATTTATTTGTTTGTTTGTTTGTTTGTTTATTTATATGTTTGTTTGTTTATTTGTTTATTTATTTGTTTGTTTATGTGTTTGTGTATTTGTTTATATGTTTATTTGTTTGTTCATTTGTTTGATTGTTTATTTGTTTGTTTATTTATTTGTTTGGTTGTCTATTTGTTTGTTTATATTTTTTATTTGCTTGTTTGTTTATCTGTTTATTTTTTTATTTGTTTGTTTATTTTTTTTTTTACTTGTTTGTTTGTTTGTTTATATGTTTATTTGTTTGTTCATTTGTTTATTTGTTTGTTTATTTATTTGTTTGTTTGTTTATTTGTTTTTATCTGTTTGTTTGTTTGTTTATTTATATGTTTGTTTGTTTATTTGTTTATTTATTTGTTTGTTTATGTGTTTGTGTATTTGTTTATATGTTTGATTGTTTGTTTATTTGTTTGATTGTTTATTTGTTTGTTTATTTATTTGTTTGTTTGTTTATTTGTTTGTTTATTTTTTTTATTTGCTTGTTTGTTTATCTGTTTATTTTTTTATTTGTTTGTTCTTTTTTTTTGATTGTTTGTTTGATTGTTTGTTAAGTTGTTTGTTTGTTTATTTGTTTGTTTCTTTGTGTGTTTGTTTGTTTGTTTATTTCTTTGTGTGTTTGTTTGTTTGTTTGTTTGTTTATTTGTTTATTTATGTGTTTGTTTGTTTAGATGTTTATTTGTTTGATTGTTTGTTTATTTGTTTGTTTGTTTCTTTGTATGTGTGTTTGTTTGTTTATATGTTTGATTGTTTGTTTGTTTATTTATTCCTTTGTTTGTTTGTTTGTTATTTGTTTGATTGTTTTTTTTTGTTTGTTTGCTTGTTTATTTGTTTGTTTGTTTATATGTTTATTTATTTGTTCATTTGTTTGATTGTTTGTTTGTATGGTTGTTTGTTTGATTGCTTAGGTGTTTGTTTGTTTCTTTGTGTGTTTGTTTGTTTGTTTATTTATGTGTATGTTTGTGTATTTGTTTATTTATTTGTTTGTGTGTTTGTTTGTTTAGGCCTTTGTTTGTTTCTTTGTGTGTCTGTTTATTTATTTGTTTGTTTACTTGTTTGTTTATTTGTTTGTTTGTTTGTACATGTGTTTGTTTGTTTATTTGTTTGTTTGTTTATTTGTTTCTTTGTGTGTTTGTTTGTTTGTTTCTTTGTGTGTTTGTTTGTTTGTTTATTTATGTGTTTGTTTGTTTATTTGTTTCTTTGTGTGTTTGTTTGTTTATTTGTTTGTTTGTTTGTTTATTTGTTTCTTTGTGTGTTTGCTTATTTATGTGTTTGTTTGTTTATTTGTTTATTTATTTGTTTGTGTGTTTGTTTGTTTGTGTGTTTATTTATGTGTTTGTTTGTTTAGATGTTTATTTGTTTGATTGTTTGTTTGTTTGTTTATTTGCTTTGGTGTTTGTTTGTTTGTTTGTTTCTTTGTATGTGTGTTTGTTTGTTTATTTGTTTGATTGTTTGTTTAGGTGTTTGTTTGTTTGTTTGTTTGTCTCTTTGTGTGTGTGTTTGTTTGTTTATATGTTTATTTGTTTGTTCATTTGTTTGATTGTTTGTTTGTTTATTTGTTTCTTAGTTTTTTTGTTTGTTATTTGTTTGATTGTTTGTTTGTTTATTTGTTTGTTTAGGTGTTTGTTTCTTTGTGTATTTGTTTTTCTGTTTATTTATTTTATTGTTTGTTTGTTTTTTTATCTGTTTGCTTGTTTTTTTATCTGTTTATTTCTTTGTTTGCTTGGTTGTTTGTTTGTTTGTGTGTTTGTTTAGGTGTTTGTTTGTTTATTTATTTGTTTGTTTTTTTAATTGTTTGTGTAATGTTTGGTTTGTTTGTTTATTTGTTTGTTTGTTTATGTTTTTATTTATTTGTTTGTTTGTGTGTTTATATGTTTATTTGTTAGTTCTTTTTTTTAATTGTTTGTTTATTTGTTTATTTATTTGTTTGTTTATATGTTTATTTTTTTGTTCATATGTTTGTTGGTTTGTTTCTGTGGTTGTTTATTTATTTGTTTGTTTATTTGTTTGTTTATTTGTTTGTTTACTTGTTTGTTTATTTGTTTGTTTGTTTGTATATGTGTTTGTTTGTTTATTTATCTGTTTGTGTGTTTGTTTGTTTATTTGTTTGTTTGTTTCTTTGTATGTTTGTATGTTTGTTTGTTTATTTGTTTGTTTGTTTGTTTAGGTGTTTGTTTGTTTGTTTCTTTGTGTGTGTGTTTGTTATTTGTTTGATTGTTTGCTTGTTTTTTTATTTGTTTATTTCTTTGTTTGTTTGTTTTTATGTTTATTTGTTTTTTCAATTGTTTGATTGTTTGTTTATTTATTTGTTTGTTTGTTTATTTATATGTTTGTTTGTTTATTTATTTATTTATTTGTTTGTTTATGTGTTTGTGTATTTGTTTATATGTTTATTTGTTTGTTCATTTGTTTGATTGTTTATTTGTTTGTTTATTTATTTGTTTGGTTGTCTATTTGTTTGTTTATATTTTTTATTTGCTTGTTTGTTTATCTGTTTATATTTTTATTTGTTTGTTTATTTTTTTTTTACTTGTTTGTTTGTTTGTTTATATGTTTATTTGTTTGTTCATTTGTTTATTTGTTTGTTTATTTATTTGTTTGTTTGTTTATTTGTTTTTTATCTGTTTGTTTGTTTATTTATCTGTTTGTTTGTTTATTTATTTGTTTGTTTATATGCTTATTTGTTTGTTTAATTGTTTGTTTGTTTATTTGTTTGTTTATTTTTTTTATTTGCTTGTTTGTTTATCTGTTTATTTTTTTATTTGTTTGTTCTTTTTTTTTTGATTGTTTGTTTGATTGTTTGTTAAGTTGTTTGTTTGTTTATTTGTTTGTTTATATGTTTATTTTTTTTCATTTGTTTGATTGTTTGTTTATTTATTTGTTTGTTTATTTGTTTGTTTACTTGTTTGTTTATTTGTTTGTTTGTTTGTACATGTGTTTGTTTGTTTATTTGTTTGTATGTTTCTTTGTGTGTTTGTTTGTTTGTTTATTTATGTGTTTGTTTGTTTATTTGTTTATTTATTTCTTTGTGTGTTTGTTTGTTTGCTTGTTTATTTATGTGTTTGTTTGTTTAGATGTTTATTTGTTTGATTGTTTGTTTATTTGTTTGTTTGTTTCTTTGTATGTGTGTTTGTTTGTTTATATGTTTGATTGTTTGTTTGTTTATTTATTCCTTTGTTTGTTTGTTTGTTATTTGTTTGATTGTTTTTTTTTTGTTTGTTTGCTTGTTTATTTGTTTGTTTGTTTATATGTTTATTTATTTGTTCATTTGTTTGATTGTTTGTTTGTATGGTTGTTTGTTTGATTGCTTAGGTGTTTGTTTGTTTCTTTGTGTGTTTGTTTGTTTGTTTATTTATGTGTATGTTTGTGTATTTGTTTGTATGTTTGTTTGTTTAGGCCTTTGTTTGTTTCTTTGTGTGTCTGTTTATTTATTTGTTTGTTTACTTGTTTGTTTATTTGTTTGTTTGTTTGTACATGTGTTTGTTTGTTTATTTGTTTGTTTGTTTATTTGTTTCTTTGTGTGTTTGTTTGTGTGTTTCTTTGTGTGTTTGTTTGTTTGTTTATTTATGTGTTTGTTTGTTTATTTGTTTCTTTGTGTGTTTGTTTGTTTATTTGTTTGTTTGTTTGTTTATTTGTTTCTTTGTGTGTTTGTTTATTTATGTGTTTGTTTGTTTATTTGTTTATTTATTTGTTTGTGTGTTTGTTTGTTTGTTTGTTTATTTATGTGTTTGTTTGTTTAGATGTTTATTTGTTTGATTGTTTGTTTGTTTATTTGCTTTGGTGTTTGTTTGTTTGTTTGTTTCTTTGTATGTGTGTTTGTTTGTTTATATGTTTATTTGTTTGATTGTTTGTTTAGGTGTTTGTTTGTTTGTTTGTTTCTTTGTGTGTGTGTTTGTTTGTTTATATGTTTATTTGTTTGTTCATTTGTTTAATTGTTTGTTTGTTTATTTATTTCTTAGTTTGGTTGTTTGTTTATTTGTTTGTTTGTTTATATGTTTATTTGTTTTTTTTTATATGTTTGATTGTTTGTTTATTTGTTTGATTGTTTATTTGTTTGTTTATTTATTTGTTTGTTTGTTTATTTGTTTGTTTATTTTTTTTATTTGCTTGTTTGTTTAGCTGTTTATTTTTTTATTTGTTTGTTCTTTTTTTTTTGATTGTTTGTTTGATTGTTTGTTAAGTTGTTTGTTTGTTTATTTGTTTGTTTATATGTTTATTTTTTTTCATTTGTTTGATTGTTTGTTTATTTATTTGTTTGTTTATTTGTTTGTTTACTTGTTTGTTTATTTGTTTGTTTGTTTGTACATGTGTTTGTTTGTTTATTTGTTTGTTTGTTTCTTTGTGTGTTTGTTTGTTTGTTTGTTTATTTGTTTATTTATTTCTTTGTGTGTTTGTTTGTTTGTTTGTTTATTTATGTGTTTGTTTGTTTAGATGTTTATTTGTTTGATTGTTTGTTTATTTGTTTGTTTGTTTCTTTGTATGTGTGTTTGTTTGTTTATATGTTTGATTGTTTGTTTGTTTATTTATTCCTTTGTTTGTTTGTTTGTTATTTGTTTGATTGTTTTTTTTTTTTGTTTGTTTGCTTGTTTATTTGTTTGTTTGTTTATATGTTTATTTATTTGCTCATTTGTTTGATTGTTTGTTTGTATGGTTCTTTGTTTGATTGCTTAGGTGTTTGTTTGTTTCTTTGTGTGTTTGTTTGTTTGTTTATTTATGTGTATGTTTATGTATTTGTTTATTTATTTGTTTGTATGTTTGTTTGTTTAGGCCTTTGTTTGTTTCTTTGTGTGTCTGTTTATTTATTTGTTTGTTTACTTGTTTGTTTATTTGTTTGTTTGTTTGTACATGTGTTTGTTTGTTTATTTGTTTGTTTGTTTATTTGTTTCTTTGTGTGTTTGTTTGTGTGTTTCTTTGTGTGTTTGTTTGTTTGTTTATTTATGTGTTTGTTTGTTTATTTGTTTCTTTGTGTGTTTGTTTGTTTATTTGTTTGTTTGTTTGTTTATTTGTTTCTTTGTGTGTTTGTTTATTTATGTGTTTGTTTGTTTATTTGTTTATTTATTTGTTTGTGTGTTTGTTTGTTTGTTTATTTATGTGTTTGTTTGTTTAGATGTTTATTTGTTTGATTGTTTGTTTGTTTATTTGCTTTGGTGTTTGTTTGTTTGTTTGTTTCTTTGTATGTGTGTTTGTTTGTTTATATGTTTATTTGTTTGATTGTTTGTTTAGGTGTTTGTTTGTTTGTTTCTTTGTGTGTGTGTTTGTTTGTTTATATGTTTATTTGTTTGTTCATTTGTTTAATTGTTTGTTTGTTTATTTGTTTCTTAGTTTGGTTGTTTGTTTATTTGTTTGTTTGTTTATATGTTTATTTGTTTTTTTTTATATGTTTGATTGTTTGTTTATTTGTTTGATTGTTTATTTGTTTGTTTATTTATTTGTTTGTTTGTTTATTTGTTTGTTTATTTTTTTTATTTGCTTGTTTGTTTATCTGTTTATTTTTTTATTTGTTTGTTCTTTTTTTTTTTGATTGTTTCTTTGATTGTTTGTTAAGTTGTTTGTTTGTTTATTTGTTTGTTTATATGTCTATTTTTTTTTCATTTGTTTGATTGTTTGTTTCTTTGTTTGTTTATTTATTTGTTTGTTTATTTGTTTGTTTACTTGTTTGTTTATTTGTTTGTTTGTTTGTACATGTGTTTGTTTGTTTATTTGTTTGTTTGTTTCTTTGTGTGTTTGTTTGTTTGTTTATTTATGTGTTTGTTTGTTTATTTGTTTATTTATTTCTTTGTGTGTTTGTTTGTTTGTTTGTTTATTTATGTGTTTGTTTGTTTAGATGTTTATTTGTTTGATTGTTTGTTTGTTTATTTGTTTGTTTAGGTGTTTGTTTGTTTGTTTCTTTGTGTATTTGTTTGTTTGTTTATTTATTTGATTGTTTGTTTGTTTTTTATCTGTTTGCTTGTTTTTTTATCTGTTTATTTCTTTGTTTGCTTGGTTGTTTGTTTGTTTGTTTGTTTAGGTGTTTGTTTGTTTCTTTATTTGTTTGTTTATTTATTTGTTTGTTTTTTTAATTGTTTGTGTAATTTTTGGTTTGTTTGTTTATTTGTTTGTTTGTTTATTTTTTTTATTTATTTGTTTGTTTGTGTGTTTATATGTTTATTTGTTAGTTCTTTTTTTTAATTGTTTGTTTATTTGTTTATTCATTTGTTTGTTTATATGTTTATTTTTTTGTTCATTTGTTTGTTGGTTTGTTTCTGTGTTTGTTTATTTATTTGTTTGTTTATTTGTTTGTTTACTTGTTTGTTTACTTGTTTGTTTATTTGTTTGTTTGTTTCTTTGTGTGTTTGTTTGTTTATTTATGTGTTTGTTTGTTTATATGTTTATTTGTTTGATTGTTAGTTTGTTTGTTTGTTTATTTATTTGTTTGTGTGTTTGTTTGTTTATTTGTTTGTTTGTTTCTTTGTGTGTTTGTTTGTTTATTTATGTGTTTGTTTGTTTATATGTTTATTTGTTTGATTGTTAGTTTGTTTGTTTGTTTGTTTATTTGTTTGTTTGTTTAGGTGTTTGTTTGTTTGTTTCTTTATTTGTTTGTTTGTTTATTTGTTTTTTATCTGTTTGTTTGTTTATTTATCTGTTTGTTTATTTTTTATTTGTTTGTTTGTTTGTTTGTTTATTTATTTGTTTGTTTATATGCTTATTTGTTTGTTTAATTGTTTGTTTGTTTATTTGTTTGTTTATTTATTTGTTTCTTTGTTTATTTGTTTGTTTATTTGTTTGTTTGTTTATATGTTTATTTGTTTTTTTATATGTTTTTTTGTTTGTTTATTTGTTTGATTGTTTATTTGTTTGTTTATTTATTTGTTTGGTTGTTTATTTGTTTGTTTATATTTTTTATTTGCTTGTTTGTTTATCTGTTTATTTTTTTATTTGTTTGTTCTTTTTTTTTTGATTGTTTATTTGATTGTTTGTTTAGTTGTTTGTTTGTTTATTTGTCTGTTTATATGTTTATTTTTTCTTTCATTTGTTTGATTGTTTGTTTCTTTGTTTGTTTATTTATTTGTTTGTTTATTTGTTTGTTTACTTGTTTGTTTATTTGTTTGTTTGTTTGTACATGTGTTTGTTTGTTTAGATGTTTAGTTGTTTGATTGTTTGTTTATTTGTTTGTTTGTTTCTTTGTATGTGTGTTTGTTTGTTTATATGTTTGATTGTTTGTTTGTTTATTTATTCCTTTGTTTGTTTGTTTGTTATTTGTTTGATTGTTTTTTTTTTTTGTTTGTTTGCTTGTTTATTTGTTTGTTTGTTTATATGTTTATTTATTTGTTCATTTGTTTGATTGTTTGTTTGTATGGTTGTTTGTTTGATTGCTTAGGTGTTTGTTTGTTTCTTTGTGTGTTTGTTTGTTTGTTTATTTATGTGTATGTTTGTGTATTTGTTTATTTATTTGTTTGTGTGTTTGTTTGTTTAGGCCTTTGTTTGTTTCTTTGTGTGTCTGTTTATTTATTTGCTTGTTTACTTGTTTGTTTATTTGTTTGTTTGTTTGTACATGTGTTTGTTTGTTTATTTGTTTGTTTGTTTATTTGTTTCTTTGTGTGTTTGTTTGTTTGTTTCTTTGTGTGTTTGTTTGTTTGTTTATTTATGTGTATGTTTGTTTAGATGTGTATTTGTTTGATTGTTTGTTTGTTTGTTTATTTGTTTTGGTATTTGTTTCTTTGTGTGTGTGTTTGTTTGTTTATATGTTTGATTGTTTGTTTGTTTATTTATTCCTTTGTTTGTTTGTTATTTGTTTGATTGTTTTTTTTGTTTGTTTGCTTGTTTATTTGTCTGTTTGTTTATATGTTTATTTATTTGTTCATTTGTTTGATTGTTTGTTTGTTTGGTTGTTTGTTTGATTGCTTAGGTGTTTGCTTGTTTATTTATTTGTTTGTTTATTTGTTTGTTTGCTTGTTTGTTTATTTGTTTGTTTGTTTGTATATGTGTTTGTTTGTTTATTTGTTTCTTTGTGTGTTTGTTTGTTTGTTTATTTATGTGTTTGATTGTTTATTTATTTGTTTGTGTGTTTGTTTGTTTAGGTGTTTGTTTGTTTCTTTGTGTGTTTGTTTGTTTGTTTATTTATGTGTTTGTTTGTTTATATGTTTATTTGTTTGATTGTTTGTTTGTTTATTTATTTGTTTGTTTGTTTGATTTTTTGTTTGTTTTTTATCTGTTTGTTTGTTTATTTTTTTATTTGTTTGTTTGTTTGTTTAATTTTTTATTTATTTGTTTGTTTGTTTGTTTGTTTGTTTGTTTGTTTATTTATTTGTGTGTTTATATGCTTATTTGTTTGTTTAATTGTTTGTTTGTTTATTTATTTGTTTCTTTATTTATTTGTTTGTTTGTTTATATGTTTATTTGTTTGTTTATATGTTTGATTGTTTGTTTATTTGTTTGTTTATTTATTTATTTGTTCATTTATTTGTTTGTTTTTTTAATTGTTTGTTTAATTTTTAGTTTGTTTGTTTAGTTGTTTGTTTGTTTATTTTTTTATTTATTTGATCGCTTGTGTGTTCATATGTTTATTTGTTTGTTCATTTGTTTATTTGTTTGTTTATTTATTTGTTTGTTTGTTTGATTGTTTATTTGTTTGATTGTTTGTTTGGTTGTTTGTTTATTTGTTTTGGTGTTTGTTTGTTTGTTTCTTTGTGTGTGTGTTTGTTTGTTTATATGTTTGATTGTTTGTTTGTTTATTTATTCCTTTGTTTGTTTGTTTGTTATTTGGTTGATTGTTTTTTTTGTTTGTTTGCTTGTTTATTTGTTTGTTTGTTTATATGTTTATTTATTTGTTCATTTGTTTGATTGTTTGTTTCTTTATTTGTTTCTTTGTTTGTTTGTTTGTTATTTGTTTGATTGTTTATTTTTTATTTATTTGTTCATTTATTTGTTTGTTTTTTTAATTGTTTGTTTAATTTTTAGTTTGTTTGTTTAGTTGTTTGTTTGTTTAGTTGTTTGTTTGTTTATTTTTTTTATTTATTTGATCGCTTGTGTGTTCATATGTTCATTTGTTTGTTTGTTTGTTTCTGTGTTTGTTTATTTATTTGTTTGTTTACTTGTTTGTTTGTTTGTTTGTATATGTGTTTGTTTGTTTATTTGTTTCTTTGTGTATTTGTTTGTTTGTTTATTTGTTTGTTCATTTGTTTATTTGTTTGTTTATTTGTTTGTTTATTTATTTGTTTGTTTGATTGTTTATTTGTTTAATTGTTTGTTTGTTTGTTTCTTTGTGTGTGTGTTTGTTTGTTTATATGTTTGTTTGTTTATTTATTCCTTTGTTTGTTTGTTATTTGTGTGATTGTTTTTTTTGTTTGTTTGCTTGTTTATTTGTTTGTTTGTTTATATGTTTATTTATTTGTTCATTTGTTTGATTGTTTGTTTGTTTGGTTGTTTGTTTGATTGCTTAGGTGTTTGTTTGTTTATTTGTTTGTTTATATGCTTATTTGTTTGTTTATATGTTTGATTGTTTGTTTATTTGTTTGTGTCTTTATTTGTTTGTTTGTTTGATTGTTTATTTGTTTGATTGTTTATTTATTTGTTCATTTGTTTGATTGATTGTTTGTTTGTTTGATTGCTTAGGTGTTTGTTTTTTTAATTGTTTGTTTAATTTTTAGTTTGTTTGTTTATGTTTGTTTGTTTATTTTTTTTATTTATTTATTTGTTTGTTTGTTTATATGATTATTTTTTTTCATTTGTTTGTTTATTTATTCCTTTGTTTGTTTGTTTATTTGTTTGTTTGTTTGTACATGTGTTTGTTTGTTTATTTGTGTGTTTGTTTCTTTGTGTGTTTGTTTGGTTGTTTATTTATGTGTTTGTTTGTTTATTTATTTGTTTGTGTGTTTGTTTGTTTAGATGTTTATTTGTTTGTTTGTTTGTTTGTTATTTGTTTGATTGTTTTTTTTGTTTGTTTGCTTGTTTATTTGTTTATTTATATGTTTATTTATTTGTTCATTTGTTTGATTGTTTGGTTGTTTGTTTGATTGCTTAGGTGTTTGTTTGTTTATTTGTTTGTTTGTTTGTATATGTGTTTGTTTGTTTCTTTGTGTGTTTGTTTGTTTGTTTGTTTATTTGTTTGATTGTTTGTTTGTTTGTTTATATGCTTATTTGTTTAATTTATTTGTTTGATTGTTTGTTTGTTCATTTGTTTATTTGTTTGTTTGATTGTTTATTTGTTTGTTTGTTTATTTGTTTTGGTGTTTGTTTGTTTGTTTGTTTCTTTGTGTGTGTGTTTGTTTGTTTATATGTTTGATTGTTTGTTTGTTTATTTATTCCTTTGTTTGTTTGTTTGTTATTTGGTTGATTGTTTTTTTTTGTTTGTTTGCTTGTTTATTTGTTTGTTTGTTTGTTTATATGATTATTTATTTGTTCAGTTGTTTGATTGTTTGTTTGTTTGGTTGTTTGTTTGATTGCTTAGGTGTTTGTTTGTTTCTGTGTTTGTTTATTTATTTGTTTGATTGTTTGTTTGTTTATTTGTTTCTTTGTTTGTTTGTTTATTTGTTTGTTTGTTTATTTTTTATTTATTTGTTTGTTTGTTTGTTTATATGTTTATTTGTGTGTTCTTTTTTTTGATTGTTTGTTTATTTGTTTGTTTATTTCTTTGTTTATATGGTTATTTTTTTGTTCATTTGTTTGTTTGTTTGTTTCTGTGTTTGTTTATTTATTTGTTTGTTTACTTGTTTGTTTGTTTGTTTGTATATGTGTTTGTTTGTTTATTTGTTTCTTTGTGTATTTGTTTGTTTGTTTATTTATGTGCTTGTGTGTTTATTTGTTTGTGCGTTTGTTTGTTTAGGTGTTTGTTTGTTTATTTGTTTGTTTGTTTCTTTGTGTGTTTGTTTGTGTGTTTGTTTATTTATGTTTTTGTTTGATTGTTTGTTTATTTGATTGTTATTCGTTTGATTGTTTGCTTGTTTTTTATCTGTTTATTTCTTTGTTTGTTTGGTTGTTTGTTTGTTTAGGTGTTTGTTTGTTTCTCTGTGTATGTGTTTGTTGGTTTGTTTATTTGTTTTTTTATCCGTTTGTTTATTTGTTTATTTATTTGTTTGTTTTTTCATTTGTTTGATTGTTTGTTTGTTTATTTATTTGTTTGCTTGTTTATTTGTTTATTTATTTGTTTGTTTATGTGTTTGTGTATTTGTTTATATGTTTATTTGTTTGTTCATTTGTTTATTTGTTTGTTTATTTATTTGTTTGTTTGATTGTTTATTTGTTTAATTGTTTGTTTGTTTGTTTGTTTCTTTGTGTGTGTGTTTGTTTGTTTATATGTTTGTTTGTTTATTTATTCCTTTGTTTGTTTGTTTGTTATTTGTGTGATTGTTTTTTTTGTTTGTTTGCTTGTTTATTTGTTTGTTTGTTTATATGTTTATTTATTTGTTCATTTGTTTGATTGTTTGGTTGTTTGTTTGATTGCTTAGGTGTTTGTTTGTTTATTTGTTTGTTTATATGCTTATTTGTTTGTTTATATGTTTGATTGTTTGTTTATTTGTTTGTGTCTTTATTTGTTTGTTTGTTTGATTCTTTATTTGTTTGATTGTTTATTTATTTGTTCATTTGTTTGATTGTTTGTTTGTTTGGTTGTTTGTTTGATTGCTTAGGTGTTTGTTTTTTTAATTGTTTGTTTAATTTTTAGTTTGTTTGTTTATGTTTGTTTGTTTATTTTTTTTATTTATTTGTTTGTTTGTTTGTTTATATGTTTATTTTTTTTCATTTGTTTGTTTATTTATTCCTTTGTTTGTTTGTTTATTTGTTTGTTTGTTTGTACATGTGTTTGTTTCTTTGTGTCTTTGTTTGGTTGTTTATTTATGTGTTTGTTTGTTTATTTATTTGTTTGTGTGTTTGTTTGTTTAGATGTTTATTTGTTTGTTTGTTATTTGTTTGATTGTTTTTTTTTGTTTGTTTGCTTGTTTATTTCTTTGTTTATATGTTTATTTATTTGTTCATTTGTTTGATTGTTTGGTTGTTTGTTTGATTGCTTAGGTGTTTGTTTGTTTATTTGTTTGTTTGCTTGTTTGTTTATTTGTTTGTTTGTTTGTATATGTGTTTGTTTGTTTCTTTGTGTGTTTGTTTGTTTGTTTATTTGTTAGATTGTTTGTTTGTTTGTTTGTTTGTTTCTTTGTGTGTGTGTTTGTTTGTTTATATGTTTATTTGTTTATTCATTTGTTTGATTGTTTGTTTGTTTATTTGTTTGTTTGTTTGTTATTTGTTTGATTGTTTGTTTGTTTATTTGTTTGTTTAGGTGTTTGTTTGTTTGTTTCTTTGTATATTTGTTTGTTTGTTTATTTATTTGATTGTTTGTTTGTTTTTTTATATGTTTGCTTGTTTTTTTATCTGTTTATTTTTTTGTTTGTTTAGGTGTTTGTTTGTTTCTCTGTGTGTGTGTTTGTTGGTTTGTTTATTTGTTTTTTTATCTGTTTGTTTATTTATTTTTTTGTTTGTTTATATGTTTATTTGTTTGTTCATTTGTTTGTTTGTTTCTTTGTGTGTTTGTTTGTTTGTTTATTTGTTAGATTGTTTGTTTGTTTGTTTGTTTGTTTCTTTGTGTGTGTGTTTGTTTGTTTATATGTTTATTTGTTTATTCATTTGTTTGATTGTTTGTTTGTTTATTTGTTTGTTTGTTTGTTATTTGTTTGATTGTTTGTTTGTTTATTTGTTTGTTTAGGTGTTTGTTTGTTTGTTTCTTTGTATATTTGTTTGTTTGTTTATTTATTTGATTGTTTGATTGTTTGTTTGTTTTTTTATATGTTTGCTTGTTTTTTTATCTGTTTATTTTTTTGTTTGTTTAGGTGTTTGTTTGTTTCTCTGTGTGTGTGTTTGTTGGTTTGTTTATTTGTTTTTTTATCTGTTTGTTTGTTTATTTTTTTATTTGTTTGTTTGTTTGTTTATATGTTTATTTGTTTGTTTATATGTTTGATTGTTTGTTTATTTGTTTGTTTCTTTATTTATTTGTTCATTTATTTGTTTGTTTTTTTAATTGTTTTGTTTAATTTTTAGTTTGTTTGTTTATTTTTTTTTTATTTATTTGTTCGCTTGTTTGTTTATATGTTTATTTGTTTGTTCTTTTTTTATTGTTTGTTTGATTGTTTGTTTATTTGTTTATTTGTTGTTTATTTGTTTGTTTGTTTATTTGTTTGTTTATATGTTTCTTTGTTTGTTTGTTTCTTTGTTTGTTTATTTATTTGTTTGTTTGTTTCTTTGTTTGTTTATTTATTTGTTTTTTTGTTTGTTTGTTTACTTATTTGTTTGTTTGTTTGTATATGTGTTTGTTTGTTTATTTGTTTATTTATTTGCTTGTGTGTTTGTTTATTTATGTGTTTGTTTGGTTGTATGTTTATTTGTTTGATTGTTTGTTATTTGTTTGATTGTTTTTTTTTGTTTGTTTGCTTGTTTATTTGTTTGTTTGTTTTGTTGTTTATTTATTTGTTTGTTTAGATGCTTATTTGTTTGTTTATATGTTTGATTGTTTGTTTATTTGTTTGTTTCTTTATTTGTTTGTTCATTTATTTGTTTGTTTTTTTAATTGTTTGTTTAATTTTTAGTTTGTTTGTTTATGTTTGTTTGTTTGTTTTTTTTTATTTATTTGTTTGTTTGTATGTTTATATGTTTATTTGTTTGTTCTTTTTTTTTTTTGATTGTTTGTTTAGTTGTTTGTTTGTTTATTTGTTTGTTTATTTGTTTGTGTACTTGTTTGTTTATTTGTTTGTTTGTTTGTACATGTGTTTGTTTGTTTATTTGTTTGTTTGTTTAGGTGTTTGTTTGTTTGTTTGTTTGTTTCTTTGTGTGTGTGTGTTTGTTTGTTTATATGTTTATTTGTTTGATTGTTTGTTTGTTTATTTGTTTCTGTGTTTGTTTGTTTAGATGTTTATTTGTTAGATTGTTTGTTTATTTGTTTTTGTGTTTGTTTGTTTATTTATTTGTTTTTTTTTTTGTTTTTTTGCTTGTTTATTTGTTTGTTTGTTTGTTTAGATGTTTATTTGTTTGATTGTTTGTTTGTTTGTTTATTTGTTTTGGTGTTTGTTTGTTTCTTTGTGTGTGTGTTTGTTTGTTTATATGTTTGATTGTTTGTTTGTTTATTTATTCCTTTGTTTGTTTGTTATTTGTTTGTTTTTTTTTGTTTGTTTGCTTGTTTATTTGTTTGTTTGTTTATATGTTTATTTATTTGTTCATTTGTTTGATTGTTTGTTTGTTTGGTTGTTTGTTTGATTGCTTAGGTGTTTGTTTGTTTATTTATTTGTTTGTTTATTTGTTTGTTTGCTTGTTTGTTTGTATATGTGTTTGTTTGTTTATTAGTTTCTTTGTGTGTTTGTTTGTTTGTTTATTTATGTGTTTGTTTGTTTATTTGTTTATTTATTTGTTTGTGTGTTTGTTTGTTTAGGTGTTTGTTTGTTTCTTTGTGTGTGTGTGTTTGTTTGTTTATATGTTTATTTGTTTGTTCATTTGTTTGATTGTTTATTTGTTTATTTGTTTCTGTGTTTGTTTGTTTATTTGTTTTGGTGTTTGTTTGTTTCTTTGTGTGTGTGTTTGTTTGTTTATATGTTTGATTGTTTGTTTGTTTATTTATTCCTTTGTTTGTTTGTTATTTGTTTGTTTTTTTTTTGTTTGTTTGCTTGTTTATTTGTTTGTTTGTTTATATGTTTATTTATTTGTTCATTTGTTTGATTGTTTGTTTGTTTGGTTGTTTGTTTGAGTGTTTAGGTGTTTGTTTGTTTATTTATTTGTTTGTTTATTTGTTTGTTTGCTTGTTTGTTTGTTTGTTTGTATATGTGTTTGTTTGTTTATTAGTTTCTTTGTGTGTTTGTTTGTTTATTTATGTGTTTGTTTGTTTATTTGTTTATTTATTTGTTTGTGTGTTTGTTTGTTTAGGTGTTTGTTTGTTTCTTTGTGTGTGTGTGTTTGTTTGTTTATATGTTTATTTGTTTGTTCATTTGTTTGATTGTTTGTTTGTTTATTTGTTTGTTAAGGTGTTTGTTTGTTTGTTTCTTTGTGTATTTGTTTGGTTGTTTATTTATTTGATTGTTTGTTTGTTTTTTTTATCTGTTTGCTTGTTTTTTTTATCTGTTTATTTGTTTGTTTGTTTATATGTTTATTTGTTTGTTTATATGTTTGATTGTTTGTTTATTTGTTTGTTTCTTTATTTGTTTGTTCATTTATTTGTTTTTTTTTTTAATTGTTTGTATAATTTTTAGTTTGTTAGTTTATTTGTTTGTTTGTTTATTTTTTTTATTTATTTGTTTGTTTGTTTGTTTGTTTATATGTTTATTTGTTTGTTCTTTTTTTTTGATTATTTGTTTATTTGTTTGTTTATATGTTTATTTTTTTGGTCATTTGTTTGATTGTTTGTTTCTTTGTTTGTTTGTTTATCTGTTTGTTTATTTTTTTATTTGTTTGTTTGTTTAATTTTTTATTTATTTGTTAGTTTGTTTGTTTATTTATTTGTTTGTTTATATGCTTATTTGTTTGTTTAAATGTTTATTTGTTTGTTTATATGTTTGATTGTTTGTTTATTTGTTTGTTTCTTTATTTGCTTGTTCATTTATTTGTTTGTTTTTTAATTGTTTGTTTAATTTTTTGATTGCTTGTTTATTTGTTTGTTTATTTGTTTGTTTGTTTATTTGTTTGTTTATTTGTTTGTGTATATGTTTATTTTTTGTTCATTTGTTTGATTGTTTGTTTGTTTATTTGTTTGTTTATTTATTTGTTTGTTTATTTGTTTGTTTACTTGTTTGTTTGTTTGTATATGTGTTTGTTTGTTTATTTTTTTGTTTGTGTGTTTGTTTGTTTGTTTATTTATGTGTTTGTTTATTTATGTGTTTGTTTGTTTATATGTTTATTTGTTTGATTGTTTGTTTGTTTGTTTGTTTGTTTGTTTGTTTACATGTTTATTTGTTTGTTCATTTGTTTGATTGTTTACTATTTGTTTGTTTATTTTTTTTTACTTGTTTGTTTGTTTGTTTATATGTTTATTTGTTTGTTCATTTGTTTATTTGTGTGTTTATTTATTTGTTTGATTGTTTGTTTGTTTTTTATCTGTTTGTTTGTTTGTTTATCTGTTTGTTTATTTTTTTATTTGTTTGTTTAATTTTTTATGTATTTGTTTGTTTGTTTATTTATTTGTTTGTTTATATGCTTATTTGTTTTGTTAAGTGTTTGTGTGTTTATTTATTTGTTTGTTTATGTGTTTGTGTATTTGTTTATTTGTTTGTTCATTTGTTTGATTGTTTATTTGTTTGTTTATTTATTTGTTTGTTTGTTTATGTGTTTGTTTATTTTTTTATTTGTTTGTTTGTTTATCTGTTTATTTTTTTATTTGTTTGTTTATTTTTTTTTACTTGTTTGTTTGTTTGTTTGTTTATATGTTAATTTGTTTGTTCATTTATTTGTTTGTTTGTTTTTTATCTGTTTGTTTGTTTATCTGTTTGTGTATTTTTTTATTTGTTTGTTTGTTTAATTTTTTCCTTAGTTGTTTGTTTGTTTATTTATTTGTTTGTTTATATGCTTATTTGTTTGTTTAATTGTTTGTTTGTTTATTTGTTTGTTTGTTTGTATATGTGTTTGCTTGTTTATTTGTTTGTTTGTTTCTTTGTGTGTTTGTTTGTTTATTTATGTGTTTGTTTGTCTATTTGTTTGTGTGTTTGTTTGTTTAGGTGTTTGTTTGTTTATTTGTTTGTTTCTTTCTTTGTGTGTTTGTTTGTTTGTTTATTTATGTGTTTGTTTGTTTATATGTTTATTTGTTTGTTTATATGTTTGATTGTTTGTTTATTTGTTTGTTTCTTTATTTGTTTGTTCATTTATTTGTTTTTTTTTTTAATTGTTTGTATAATTTTTAGTTTGTTAGTTTATTTGTTTGTTTGTTTATTTTTTTTATTTATTTGTTTGTTTGTTTGTTTGTTTATATGTTTATTTGTTTGTTCTTTTTTTTTTGATTGTTTGTTTATTTGTTTGTTTATATGTTTATTTTTTTGGTCATTTGTTTGATTGTTTGTTTCTTTGTTTGTTTGTTTGTTTATCTGTTTGTTTATTTTTTTATTTGTTTGTTTGTTTAATTTTTTATTTATTTGTTAGTTTGTTTGTTTATTTATTTGTTTGTTTATATGCTTATTTGTTTGTTTAAATGTTTATTTGTTTGTTTATATGTTTGATTGTTTGTTTATTTGTTTGTTTCTTTATTTGCTTGTTCATTTATTTGTTTGTTTTTTAATTGTTTGTTTAATTTTTTGATTGCTTGTTTATTTGTTTGTTTATTTGTTTGTTTGTTTATTTGTTTGTTTATTTGTTTGTGTATATGTTTATTTTTTGTTCATTTGTTTGATTGTTTGTTTGTTTATTTGTTTGTTTATTTATTTGTTTGTTTATTTGGTTGTTTACTTGTTTGTTTGTTTGTATATGTGTTTGTTTGTTTATTTTTTTGTTTGTGTGTTTGTTTGTTTGTTTGTTTATTTATGTGTTTGTTTATTTATGTGTTTGTTTGTTTATATGTTTATTTGTTTGATTGTTTGTTTGTTTGTTTGTTTGTTTGTTTATATGTTTATTTGTTTGTTCATTTGTTTGATTGTTTACTATTTGTTTGTTTATTTTTTTTTACTTGTTTGTTTGTTTGTTTATATGTTTATTTGTTTGTTCATTTGTTTATTTGTGTGTTTATTTATTTGTTTGATTGTTTGTTTGTTTTTTATCTGTTTGTTTGTTTGTTTATCTGTTTGTTTATTTTTTTATTTGTTTGTTTAATTTTTTATGTATTTGTTTGTTTGTTTATTTATTTGTTTGTTTATATGCTTATTTGTTTTGTTAAGTGTTTGTGTGTTTATTTATTTGTTTGTTTATATGTTTGTGTATTTGTTTATTTGTTTGTTCATTTGTTTGATTGTTTATTTGTTTGTTTGTTTATCTGTTTATTTTTTTATTTGTTTGTTTATTTTTTTTTACTTGTTTGTTTGTTTGTTTATATGTTAATTTGTTTGTTCATTTGTTT
The DNA here is from genome assembly GCA_950370525.1 of Bellardia bayeri. NCBI lineage: Eukaryota > Metazoa > Arthropoda > Insecta > Diptera > Calliphoridae > Bellardia > Bellardia bayeri. The sequence continues at coordinate 457,145 of OX493270.1, forward strand.
ATTTATTTGTTTGTTTGTTTTTTATCTGTTTGTTTGTTTATCTGTTTGTGTATTTTTTTATTTGTTTGTTTGTTTAATTTTTTCCTTAGTTGTTTGTTTGTTTATTTATTTGTTTGTTTATATGCTTATTTGTTTGTTTAATTGTTTGTTTGTTTATTTGTTTGTTTGTTTGTATATGTGTTTGCTTGTTTATTTGTTTGTTTGTTTCTTTGTGTGTTTGTTTGTTTATTTATGTGTTTGTTTGTTTATTTGTTTGTGTGTTTGTTTGTTTAGGTGTTTGTTTGTTTATTTGTTTGTTTCTTTCTTTGTGTGTTTGTTTGTTTGTTTAGTTATGTGTTTGTTTGTTTATATGTTTATTTGTTTGATTGTTTGTTTGTTTGTTTATTTGTTTATTTGTTTAGGTGTTTGTTTGTTTCTTTGTGTGTGTGTTTGTTTGTTTCTTTGTTTGTTTCTTTGTTTGTTTGTTATTTGGTTGATTGTTTTTTTTTGTTTGTTTGCTTGTTTATTTGTTTGTCTGTTTATGTGTTTATTTATTTGTTCATTTGTTTGGTTGTTTGTTTGATTGGTTAGGTGTTTGTTTGTTTATTTGTTTGTTTGTTTTTTTGTGTGTTTGTTTGCTTGTTAGTTTATATGTTTATTTGTTTGTTAATTTGTTTGATTGTTTGTTTATTTATTTGTTTGTTTACTTGTTTGTTTGATTGTTTGTTTCTTTGTTTATTTGTTGTTTCTTTATTTGTTTGTTTATTTATTAGTTTGTTTGTTTAGTTGTTTGTTTGTTTATGTTTTTATTTATTTGTTTATTTTTTTATTTATTTGTTTGTTTGTTTGTATATGTGTTTGTTTGTTTATTTGTTTGTTTATTTATTAGTTTGTTTGTTTATTTGTTTGTTTCTTTATTTGTTTGTTTATTTATTAGTTTGTTTGTTTATTTTTTCGTTTGTTTATTTGTTTGTTTTGTTTGTTTATTTGTTTGTTTATTTAGTAGGTTGTTTGTTTGTTTAATTTTTTATTTGTTTTTTGTTTGTTTGTTTTTTTGTATGTTTATTTATTTGTTTGTTTGTTTATTTATTAGTTTGTTTGTTTGTTTAATTCTTTATTTGTTTGTTTTGTTTGTTTATTTGTTTGTTTATTTAGTAGTTTGTTTGTTTGTTTAATTTTTTATTTGTTTGTTTTTTTGTATGTTTATTTATTTGTTTGTTTGTTTATTTATTAGTTTGTTTGTTTGTTTATTACTTTGTTTGTTTATTTGTTTGTTTCGTTATTTGTGTGTTTGTTTATGTGTTTGTTTGTTTGTTTTTTATTTATTTGTTTGTTTGTTTGTATATGTGTTTGTCTGTTTAGTTGTGTGTTTGTTTCTTTGTCTGTTTGTTTTTTTGTTTATTTATGTGTTTGTTTGTTTATTTGTTTATTAATTTGTTTGTGTGTTTGTTTGTTTAGGTGTTTGTTTGTTTGTTTATTTGTTTGTACGTTTCTTTGTGTATTTGGTTGTTTGTTTATTTATGTGTTTGTTTGTTTGTATGTTTATTTGTTTGATTGTTTGTTTGGTTGTTTAGGTGTGTGTTTGTTTCTTTGTTTGATTGTTTGTTATTTGTTTGATTCTTTTTTTTTGTTTGTTTGCTTGTTTAGTTGTTTATATGTATATTTATTTGTTCATTTGTTTAATTGTTTGTTTATTTGTTTGTTTGTTTTTTTGTGGGTTTGTTTGCTTGTTTGTTTATATGATTATTTGTTTGTTCATTTCTATATTTGTTTGTTTAGTTATTTGTTTGTTTACTTGTTTGTTTGTTTGTTTCTTTGTGTGGTTGTTTGTTTGTTTGTTTGTTTCTTTGTTTTTTTTTTTGTTTATATGTTTATTTGTTTGATTGTTTGTTTATTTGTTTACTTGTGTGTTTATTTGTTTGTTTATATGTTTATTTGTTTGATTGTTTCTTTGTTTGTTTATTTGTTTGGGTGTTTGTTTGTTTGTTTCTTTGTGTGTGTGTTTGTTTGTTTGTTTATTTGTTTGTTTGTTTACGTGTTTGTTTGTTTGCTTCTTTGTGTGGGTGTTTTTTTTATTTATTTGTGTGTTTGTATATGTGTGTATTTATATGTTTATTTGTTTGTTCATTTGTTTACTTAATTGTTTGTTTATTTAATTGTTTGTTTACTTGTTTGTTTGTTTATTTGTTTGGTTGTTTGTTTGTTTGCTTAGGTGTTTGTTTGTTTCTTTGTGTGTGTGTTTGTTGGTTTGTTTATATGTTTATTTGTTTGATTGTTTGTTTGTCTCTTTTTTTTCTTTGTTTGATTATTTGTTTGTTTGTTTATTTGTTTATTTATTTGGTTGTTTGTTTATTTGTTTGTTCATTTCCTTAATTGTTTGTTTGTTTTTTTATATGGTTGTTTATTTATTTGTTTGTTTGTGTGTTTGTTGGTTTAACTGTTTGTTTGTTTATTTGTTTGTTTGTTTATATGTTTTTTTGTTTGTTCATTTGTTTGATTGTTTGTTTGCTGGTTTGTTTGTTTATTTTTTTTCATTTATTTGTTTGATTATTAGTTTGTTTGTTTATTTATTTGTTTCTTTGTTTATATGTTTATTTGTTTATTCATTTGTTTGATTGTTTGTTTGTTTGTTTATTTGTTTGTTTAGGTGTTTGTTTGTTTCTTTGTGTATTTGTTTGTTTGTTTATTTATTTGATTGTTTGTTTGTTTTTTTATCTGTTTGCTTGTTTTTTTATCTGTTTGCTTAGGTGTTTGTTTGTTTCTTTGTGTGTGTGTTTGTTGGTTTGTTTATATGTTTATTTGTTTGATTGTTTGTTTGTTTGTCTCTTTGTTTATTTGTTTATTTATTTTTTTGTTTGTGTGTTTGTTTGTTTAGATGTTTTTTTGTTTGTTCATTTGTTTGATTGTTTGTTTGCTGGTTTGTTTGTTTATTTGTTTGTTTGCTTATTTGTTTGTTTGTTTATTTCTTTGTTTGTTTATTTGTTTGTTTGTTTATTTTTTTTTTTTATTTGTTTATTTGTTTGATTATTAGTTTGTTTGTTTATTTGTTTGTTTATTTGTTTGTTTAGGTGTTTGTTTGTTTCTTTGTGTATTTGTTTGTTTGTTTATTTATTTGATTGTTTGTTTGTTTTTTTATCTGTTTGCTTGTTTTTTTATCTGTTTGCTTAGGTGTTTGTTTGTTTCTTTGTGTGTGTGTTTGTTGGTTTGTTTATATGTTTATTTGTTTGATTGTTTGTTTGTTTGTCTCTTTGTTTATTTGTTTATTTATTTTTTTGTTTGTGTGTTTGTTTGTTTAGATGTTTATTTGTTTGTTCATTTGTTTGATTGTTTACTATTTGTTTGTTTATTTTTTTTTACTTGTTTGTTTGTTTGTTTATATGTTTATTTGTTTGTTCATTTGTTTATTTGTGTGTTTATTTATTTGTTTGATTGTTTGTTTGTTTTTTATCTGTTTGTTTGTTTGTTTATCTGTTTGTTTATTTTTTTATTTGTTTGTTTAATTTTTTATGTATTTGTTTGTTTGTTTATTTATTTGTTTGTTTATATGCTTATTTGTTTTGTTAAGTGTTTGTGTGTTTATTTATTTGTTTGTTTATGTGTTTGTGTATTTGTTTATTTGTTTGTTCATTTGTTTGATTGTTTATTTGTTTGTTTATTTATTTGTTTGTTTGTTTATGTGTTTGTTTATTTTTTTATTTGTTTGTTTGTTTATCTGTTTATTTTTTTATTTGTTTGTTTATTTTTTTTTACTTGTTTGTTTGTTTGTTTGTTTATATGTTAATTTGTTTGTTCATTTATTTGTTTGTTTGTTTTTTATCTGTTTGTTTGTTTATCTGTTTGTGTATTTTTTTATTTGTTTGATTGTTTAATTTTTTCCTTAGTTGTTTGTTTGTTTATTTATTTGTTTGTTTATATGCTTATTTGTTTGTTTAATTGTTTGTTTGTTTATTTGTTTGTTTGTTTGTATATGTGTTTGCTTGTTTATTTGTTTGTTTGTTTCTTTGTGTGTTTGTTTGTTTATTTATGTGTTTGTTTGTCTATTTGTTTGTGTGTTTGTTTGTTTAGGTGTTTGTTTGTTTATTTGTTTGTTTCTTTCTTTGTGTGTTTGTTTGTTTGTTTATTTATGTGTTTGTTTGTTTATATGTTTATTTGTTTGTTTATATGTTTGATTGTTTGTTTATTTGTTTGTTTCTTTATTTGTTTGTTCATTTATTTGTTTTTTTTTTTAATTGTTTGTATAATTTTTAGTTTGTTAGTTTATTTGTTTGTTTGTTTATTTTTTTTATTTATTTGTTTGTTTGTTTGTTTGTTTATATGTTTATTTGTTTGTTCTTTTTTTTTTGATTGTTTGTTTATTTGTTTGTTTATATGTTTATTTTTTTGGTCATTTGTTTGATTGTTTGTTTCTTTGTTTGTTTGTTTGTTTATCTGTTTGTTTATTTTTTTATTTGTTTGTTTGTTTAATTTTTTATTTATTTGTTAGTTTGTTTGTTTATTTATTTGTTTGTTTATATGCTTATTTGTTTGTTTAAATGTTTATTTGTTTGTTTATATGTTTGATTGTTTGTTTATTTGTTTGTTTCTTTATTTGCTTGTTCATTTATTTGTTTGTTTTTTAATTGTTTGTTTAATTTTTTGATTGCTTGTTTATTTGTTTGTTTATTTGTTTGTTTGTTTATTTGTTTGTTTATTTGTTTGTGTATATGTTTATTTTTTGTTCATTTGTTTGATTGTTTGTTTGTTTATTTGTTTGTTTATTTATTTGTTTGTTTATTTGGTTGTTTACTTGTTTGTTTGTTTGTATATGTGTTTGTTTGTTTATTTTTTTGTTTGTGTGTTTGTTTGTTTGTTTGTTTATTTATGTGTTTGTTTATTTATGTGTTTGTTTGTTTATATGTTTATTTGTTTGATTGTTTGTTTGTTTGTTTGTTTGTTTGTTTATATGTTTATTTGTTTGTTCATTTGTTTGATTGTTTACTATTTGTTTGTTTATTTTTTTTTACTTGTTTGTTTGTTTGTTTATATGTTTATTTGTTTGTTCATTTGTTTATTTGTGTGTTTATTTATTTGTTTGATTGTTTGTTTGTTTTTTATCTGTTTGTTTGTTTGTTTATCTGTTTGTTTATTTTTTTATTTGTTTGTTTAATTTTTTATGTATTTGTTTGTTTGTTTATTTATTTGTTTGTTTATATGCTTATTTGTTTTGTTAAGTGTTTGTGTGTTTATTTATTTGTTTGTTTATATGTTTGTGTATTTGTTTATTTGTTTGTTCATTTGTTTGATTGTTTATTTGTTTGTTTGTTTATCTGTTTATTTTTTTATTTGTTTGTTTATTTTTTTTTACTTGTTTGTTTGTTTGTTTATATGTTAATTTGTTTGTTCATTTGTTTATTTATTTGTTTGTTTGTTTTTTATCTGTTTGTTTGTTTATCTGTTTGTGTATTTTTTTATTTGTTTGTTTGTTTAATTTTTTCCTTAGTTGTTTGTTTGTTTATTTATTTGTTTGTTTATATGCTTATTTGTTTGTTTAATTGTTTGTTTGTTTATTTGTTTGTTTGTTTGTATATGTGTTTGCTTGTTTATTTGTTTGTTTGTTTCTTTGTGTGTTTGTTTGTTTATTTATGTGTTTGTTTGTTTATTTGTTTGTGTGTTTGTTTGTTTAGGTGTTTGTTTGTTTATTTGTTTGTTTCTTTCTTTGTGTGTTTGTTTGTTTGTTTAGTTATGTGTTTGTTTGTTTATATGTTTATTTGTTTGATTGTTTGTTTGTTTGTTTATTTGTTTATTTGTTTAGGTGTTTGTTTGTTTCTTTGTGTGTGTGTTTGTTTGTTTCTTTGTTTGTTTCTTTGTTTGTTTGTTATTTGGTTGATTGTTTTTTTTTGTTTGTTTGCTTGTTTATTTGTTTGTCTGTTTATGTGTTTATTTATTTGTTCATTTGTTTGGTTGTTTGTTTGATTGGTTAGGTGTTTGTTTGTTTATTTGTTTGTTTGTTTTTTTGTGTGTTTGTTTGCTTGTTAGTTTATATGTTTATTTGTTTGTTAATTTGTTTGATTGTTTGTTTATTTATTTGTTTGTTTACTTGTTTGTTTGATTGTTTGTTTCTTTGTTTATTTGTTGTTTCTTTATTTGTTTGTTTATTTATTAGTTTGTTTGTTTAGTTGTTTGTTTGTTTATGTTTTTATTTATTTGTTTATTTTTTTATTTATTTGTTTGTTTGTTTGTATATGTGTTTGTTTGTTTATTTGTTTGTTTATTTATTAGTTTGTTTGTTTATTTGTTTGTTTCTTTATTTGTTTGTTTATTTATTAGTTTGTTTGTTTATTTTTTCGTTTGTTTATTTGTTTGTTTTGTTTGTTTATTTGTTTGTTTATTTAGTAGGTTGTTTGTTTGTTTAATTTTTTATTTGTTTTTTGTTTGTTTGTTTTTTTGTATGTTTATTTATTTGTTTGTTTGTTTATTTATTAGTTTGTTTGTTTGTTTAATTCTTTATTTGTTTGTTTTGTTTGTTTATTTGTTTGTTTATTTAGTAGTTTGTTTGTTTGTTTAATTTTTTATTTGTTTGTTTTTTTGTATGTTTATTTATTTGTTTGTTTGTTTATTTATTAGTTTGTTTGTTTGTTTATTACTTTGTTTGTTTATTTGTTTGTTTCGTTATTTGTGTGTTTGTTTATGTGTTTGTTTGTTTGTTTTTTATTTATTTGTTTGTTTGTTTGTATATGTGTTTGTCTGTTTAGTTGTGTGTTTGTTTCTTTGTCTGTTTGTTTTTTTGTTTATTTATGTGTTTGTTTGTTTATTTGTTTATTAATTTGTTTGTGTGTTTGTTTGTTTAGGTGTTTGTTTGTTTGTTTATTTGTTTGTACGTTTCTTTGTGTATTTGGTTGTTTGTTTATTTATGTGTTTGTTTGTTTGTATGTTTATTTGTTTGATTGTTTGTTTGGTTGTTTAGGTGTGTGTTTGTTTCTTTGTTTGATTGTTTGTTATTTGTTTGATTCTTTTTTTTTGTTTGTTTGCTTGTTTAGTTGTTTATATGTATATTTATTTGTTCATTTGTTTAATTGTTTGTTTATTTGTTTGTTTGTTTTTTTGTGGGTTTGTTTGCTTGTTTGTTTATATGATTATTTGTTTGTTCATTTCTATATTTGTTTGTTTAGTTATTTGTTTGTTTACTTGTTTGTTTGTTTGTTTCTTTGTGTGGTTGTTTGTTTGTTTGTTTGTTTCTTTGTTTTTTTTTTTGTTTATATGTTTATTTGTTTGATTGTTTGTTTATTTGTTTACTTGTGTGTTTATTTGTTTGTTTATATGTTTATTTGTTTGATTGTTTCTTTGTTTGTTTATTTGTTTGGGTGTTTGTTTGTTTGTTTCTTTGTGTGTGTGTTTGTTTGTTTGTTTATTTGTTTGTTTGTTTACGTGTTTGTTTGTTTGCTTCTTTGTGTGGGTGTTTTTTTTATTTATTTGTGTGTTTGTATATGTGTGTATTTATATGTTTATTTGTTTGTTCATTTGTTTACTTAATTGTTTGTTTATTTAATTGTTTGTTTACTTGTTTGTTTGTTTATTTGTTTGGTTGTTTGTTTGTTTGCTTAGGTGTTTGTTTGTTTCTTTGTGTGTGTGTTTGTTGGTTTGTTTATATGTTTATTTGTTTGATTGTTTGTTTGTTTGTCTCTTTTTTTTCTTTGTTTGATTATTTGTTTGTTTGTTTATTTGTTTATTTATTTGGTTGTTTGTTTATTTGTTTGTTCATTTCCTTAATTGTTTGTTTGTTTTTTTATATGGTTGTTTATTTATTTGTTTGTTTGTGTGTTTGTTGGTTTAACTGTTTGTTTGTTTATTTGTTTGTTTGTTTATATGTTTTTTTGTTTGTTCATTTGTTTGATTGTTTGTTTGCTGGTTTGTTTGTTTATTTTTTTTCATTTATTTGTTTGATTATTAGTTTGTTTGTTTATTTATTTGTTTCTTTGTTTATATGTTTATTTGTTTATTCATTTGTTTGATTGTTTGTTTGTTTGTTTATTTGTTTGTTTAGGTGTTTGTTTGTTTCTTTGTGTATTTGTTTGTTTGTTTATTTATTTGATTGTTTGTTTGTTTTTTTATCTGTTTGCTTGTTTTTTTATCTGTTTGCTTAGGTGTTTGTTTGTTTCTTTGTGTGTGTGTTTGTTGGTTTGTTTATATGTTTATTTGTTTGATTGTTTGTTTGTTTGTCTCTTTGTTTATTTGTTTATTTATTTTTTTGTTTGTGTGTTTGTTTGTTTAGATGTTTTTTTGTTTGTTCATTTGTTTGATTGTTTGTTTGCTGGTTTGTTTGTTTGCTTATTTGTTTGTTTGTTTATTTCTTTGTTTGTTTATTTGTTTGTTTGTTTATTTTTTTTTTTTATTTGTTTATTTGTTTGATTATTAGTTTGTTTGTTTATTTGTTTATTTATTTGTTTCTTTGTTTATATGTTTATTTGTTTGTTTGTTTATTTGTTTGTGTGTTTATTTTTTTTATTTGTTTGTTTGTTTATATGTTTATTTGTTTGTTCTTTTTTTTGATTGTTTGTTGATTTGTTTGTTTATTTGTTTGTTTGTTTATTTGTTTGTTTATTTATTTGTTTGTTTATTTGTTTGTTTATTTGTTTGTTTATTTGTTTGTTTATTTGCTTGTTTATTTGTTTGTTTGTTTCTTTGTGTGTTTGTTTATTTGTTTGTTTGTTTATTTGTTAGTTTATTTATTAGTTTGTTTATTTTTTTATTTATTTATTTTTTTATTTATTTGTTTGTTTGTTAGTATGTGTGTGTATTTATATGTTTATTTGTTTGTTCATTTGTTTGACTGTTTGTTTGTTTATTTATTTATTTGTTTGTTTATTTGTTTGATTGTTTGTTTGTTTATTTGTTTGTTTAGGTGTTTGTTTGTTTGTTTCTTTGTGTATTTGCTTGTTTGTTTATTTATTTCATTGTTTGTTTGTTTTTTTATCTGTTTATTTGTTTGTTTGTTTGTTTAGGTGTTTGTTTGTTTCTTTCTGTGTGTGTTTGTTGGTTTGTTTATATGTTTATTTGTTTGATTATTTGTTTGTTTGTTTATTTCTTTATTTATTTGTTTGTTTGTTTATATGTTTATTTGTTTGTTCATTTGCTTAATTGTTTGTTTGTTTTTTATATGTTTGTTTATTTGTTTATTTATTTGTTTGTTTGTGTGTTTGTGTAACTGTTTGTTTGTTTGTTTATATGGTTTTTTTGTTTGTTCATTTATTTGATTGTTTGTTTGCTGGTTTGTTTGTTTTTTTTTTGTTTGTTTATTTTTTTTTATTTATTTGTTTTTTTTATCTGTTTGTTTATTTGTTTGTTCATTTGTTTGTTTGTTTATTTATTTGTTTGTTTGTTTGTTTATTTATTTGTTTATTTATCTGTTTGTTTATTTGTTTGTTCATTTGTTTATTTGTTTGTTTATTTATTTGTTTGATTGTTTGTTTGTTTTTTATCTGTTTGTTTGTTTATTTTTTTATTTGTTTGTTTAATTTTTTATTTATTTGTTTGTTTGTTTATTTGTTTGTTTATTTGTTTGGTTGTTTATTTATTTGTTTATTTATTTATTTGTTTGTTTGTTTATTTGTGTGTTCATATATTTGTTTGTTTGTTTATTTGTTTGATTGTTTGTTTGTTTTTTTTATATGTTTGTTTGTTAGTTTGTTCATTTGTTTACTTGTTTGTTTATTTGTTTGTTTCTTTGTGTGTTTGTTTGTTTGATTGTTTGTTTATTTGTTTACTTGTTTGTTTATTTGTTTGTTTACTTGTTTGTTTGTTTGTTTCTTTGTGTGTTTGTTTGTTTGATTGTTTGTTTATTTGTTTACTTGTTTGTTTATTTGTTTGTTTGTTTATTTATTTGTTTGTTTATTTGTTTGTTTGTTTATTTATTTGTTTATTTATTTGTTTGTTTGTTTATTTGTGTGTTCATATATTTGTTTGTTTGTTTCTTTGTGTGTTTGTTTGTTTATTTGTTTACTTGTTTGTTTATTTGTTTGTTTGTTTATTTATTTGTTTGTTTATTTGTTTGTTTGTTTATTTGTTTGTTTGTTTATTTATTTGTTTATTTATTTATTTGTTTGTTTGTTTATTTGTGTGTTCATATATTTGTTTGTTTGTTTATTTGTTTGATTGTTTGTTTTTTTTTTTTATATGTTTGTTTGTTAGTTTGTTCATTTGTTTACTTGTTTGTTTATTTGTTTGTTTTGTTTGTTTATTTGTTTGTTTATTTATTAGTTTGTGTGTTTGTTTAATTTTTTATTTATTTGTTTGTTTATTTATTAGTTTGTGTGTTTGTTTAATTTTTTATTTATTTGTTTGTTTATTTATTAGTTTGTGTGTTTGTTTAATTTTTTATTTATTTGTTTGTTTGTTTGTTTGTTTATTTATTTGTTTGTTTGTTTATTTGTTTGTTTTTGTCTTTGTTTGTTTGTTGGTTTCTGTGCTTGTTTGTTTATATGTTTCTTTGTTTTGTTTGTTTATTTATTAGTTTGTGTGTTTGTTTAATTTTTTATTTATTTGGTTGTTTGATTATTTATTTGTTTGTTTGTTTGTTTGTTCATTTATTTGTTTGGTTGTTTATTTATTAGTTTGTTTATTTGTTGGTTTGTTTATATGTTTAGTTGTTTGTTCATTTATTTGATTTATTTTTTATTTGTTTGTTTTTTTACCTGTTTGCTTGTTTTTTTATCTGTTTATTTGTTTGTTTGTTTATTTATTTATTTGTTTTGTTTTGTTTGTTTATTTGTTTGTTTATTTATTAGTTTGTTTGTTTGTTTAATTATTTATTTATTTGTTTTGTGTGTTTATTTATTTGTTTGTTTGTTTATTTGTTTAATTATTTGTTTGTTTGTTTATTTGTTTGTTTATTTATTTGTTTGTTTGTTTATTTATTAGTTTGTTTATTTGTTGGTTTGTTTATATGTTTATTTGTTTGTTCATTTATTTGATTGTTTGTGTAGTTGTTTGTTTATGTGTTTGTTTATTACTTTGTTTGTTTGTTTGTTTATTTGTTTGTTTATTTATAACTTTGTTTGTTTATTTGTTTGTTTATTTATTTGTTTGTTTGTGTGTTTGTTTGTTTATTTGTTTGTTTGTGTGTTTGTTTGTTTGTTTGTTTATTTGTTTGTTTGTTTCTTAATTTGATTGTTTGTTTATTTCTTTGTTCATTTTTTGGATTTTGTTTATTTGTTTATTTGTTTGTTTGTTTATTTGTTTGTTTATATGTTTATTTTTTTGTTCATTTGTTTGATTGTTTGTTTCTTTGTTTGTTTGTTATTTGTTTGTTTATTTATTTGTTTGTTTATTTGTTTGTTTATTTGTTTGTTTGTTTATTTGTTTGTTTATTTGTTTGTTTGTTTATTTGTTTGTTTATATGTTTACTTGTTTGTTCATTTGTTTGATTGTTTGTTTCTTTGTTTATTTGTTTATTTGTTTGTTTATTTGTTTGTTTGTTTATTTGTTTGTTTATTTGTTTGTTCATTTGTTTGATTGTTTGTTTCTTTGTTTATTTGTTTGTTTATTTATTTGTTTGTTTATTTGTTTGTATATGTGTTTGTTTGTTTGTTTGTTTCTTTGTGTGTTTGTTTGTTTATTTGTTTGTTTATTTGTTTGTTTGTTTATTTATTTGTTTATTTATTTATTTGTTTGTTTGTTTATTTGTGTGTTCATATATTTGTTTGTTTGTTTATTTGTTTGATTGTTTGTTTGTTTTTTTTTATATGTTTGTTTGTTAGTTTGTTCATTTGTTTACTTGTTTGTTTATTTGTTTACTTGTTTGTTATTTGTTTGTTTACTTGTTTGTTTGTTTGTTTCTTTGTGTGTTTGTTTGTTTGATTGTTTGTTTATTTGTTTGTTTGTTCTTTTTTTTGATTGTTTGTTGATTTGTTTGTTTATATGTTTATTTTTTTGTTCATTTGTTTGATTGTTTGTTTCTTTGTTTGTTTGTTATTTGTTTGTTTATTTATTTGTTTGTTTGTTTGTTTATTTGTTTATTTGTTTGTTTATTTGTTTGTTTGTTTATTTGTTTGTTTATTTGTTTGTTTGTTTATTTGTTTGTTTATATGTTTATTTGTTTGTTCATTTGTTTGATTGTTTGTTTCTTTGTTTATTTGTTTGTTTATTTATTTGTGTGTTTATTTGTTTGTATATGTGTTTGTTTGTTTGTTTCTTTGTGTGTTTGTTTGTTTATTTGTTTGTTTATTTGTTTGGTTGTTTATTTATTTGTTTATTTATTTATTTGTTTGTTTGTTTATTTGTGTGTTCATATATTTGTTTGTTTGTTTATTTGTTTGATTGTTTGTTTGTTTTTTTTATATGTTTGTTTGTTAGTTTGTTCATTTGTTTACTTGTTTGTTTATTTGTTTGTTTCTTTGTGTGTTTGTTTGTTTGATTGTTTGTTTATTTGTTTACTTGTTTGTTTATTTGTTTGTTTACTTGTTTGTTTGTTTGTTTCTTTGTGTGTTTGTTTGTTTGATTGTTTGTTTATTTGTTTACTTGTTTGTTTATTTGTTTGTTTGTTTATTTATTTGTTTGTTTATTTGTTTGTTTGTTTATTTATTTGTTTATTTATTTGTTTGTTTGTTTATTTGTGTGTTCATATATTTGTTTGTTTGTTTCTTTGTGTGTTTGTTTGTTTGATTGTTTGTTTATTTGTTTACTTGTTTGTTTATTTGTTTGTTTGTTTATTTATTTGTTTGTTTATTTGTTTGTTTGTTTATTTGTTTGTTTGTTTATTTATTTGTTTATTTATTTATTTGTTTGTTTGTTTATTTGTGTGTTCATATATTTGTTTGTTTGTTTATTTGTTTGATTGTTTGTTTTTTTTTTTTATATGTTTGTTTGTTAGTTTGTTCATTTGTTTACTTGTTTGTTTATTTGTTTGTTTTGTTTGTTTATTTGTTTGTTTATTTATTAGTTTGTGTGTTTGTTTAATTTTTTATTTATTTGTTTGTTTATTTATTAGTTTGTGTGTTTGTTTAATTTTTTATTTATTTGTTTGTTTATTTATTAGTTTGTGTGTTTGTTTAATTTTTTATTTATTTGTTTGTTTGTTTGTTTGTTTATTTATTTGTTTGTTTGTTTATTTGTTTGTTTTTGTCTTTGTTTGTTTGTTGGTTTCTGTGCTTGTTTGTTTATATGTTTCTTTGTTTTGTTTGTTTATTTATTAGTTTGTGTGTTTGTTTAATTTTTTATTTATTTGGTTGTTTGATTATTTATTTGTTTGTTTGTTTGTTTGTTCATTTATTTGTTTGGTTGTTTATTTATTAGTTTGTTTATTTGTTGGTTTGTTTATATGTTTAGTTGTTTGTTCATTTATTTGATTTATTTTTTATTTGTTTGTTTTTTTACCTGTTTGCTTGTTTTTTTATCTGTTTATTTGTTTGTTTGTTTATTTATTTATTTGTTTTGTTTTGTTTGTTTATTTGTTTGTTTATTTATTAGTTTGTTTGTTTGTTTAATTATTTATTTATTTGTTTTGTGTGTTTATTTATTTGTTTGTTTGTTTATTTGTTTAATTATTTGTTTGTTTGTTTATTTTTTTGTTTATTTATTTGTTTGTTTGTTTATTTATTAGTTTGTTTATTTGTTGGTTTGTTTATATGTTTATTTGTTTGTTCATTTATTTGATTGTTTGTGTAGTTGTTTGTTTATGTGTTTGTTTATTACTTTGTTTGTTTGTTTGTTTATTTGTTTGTTTATTTATAACTTTGTTTGTTTATTTGTTTGTTTATTTATTTGTTTGTTTGTGTGTTTGTTTGTTTATTTGTTTGTTTGTGTGTTTGTTTGTTTGTTTGTTTATTTGTTTGTTTGTTTCTTAATTTGATTGTTTGTTTATTTCTTTGTTCATTTTTTGGATTTTGTTTATTTGTTTATTTGTTTGTTTGTTTATTTGTTTGTTTATATGTTTATTTTTTTGTTCATTTGTTTGATTGTTTGTTTCTTTGTTTGTTTCTTATTTGTTTGTTTATTTATTTGTTTGTTTATTTGTTTGTTTATTTGTTTGTTTGTTTATTTGTTTGTTTATTTGTTTGTTTGTTTATTTGTTTGTTTATATGTTTACTTGTTTGTTCATTTGTTTGATTGTTTGTTTCTTTGTTTATTTGTTTATTTGTTTGTTTATTTGTTTGTTTGTTTATTTGTTTGTTTATTTGTTTGTTCATTTGTTTGATTGTTTGTTTCTTTGTTTATTTGTTTGTTTATTTATTTGTTTGTTTATTTGTTTGTATATGTGTTTGTTTGTTTGTTTGTTTCTTTGTGTGTTTGTTTGTTTATTTGTTTGTTTATTTGTTTGTTTGTTTATTTATTTGTTTATTTATTTATTTGTTTGTTTGTTTATTTGTGTGTTCATATATTTGTTTGTTTGTTTATTTGTTTGATTGTTTGTTTGTTTTTTTTTATATGTTTGTTTGTTAGTTTGTTCATTTGTTTACTTGTTTGTTTATTTGTTTACTTGTTTGTTTATTTGTTTGTTTACTTGTTTGTTTGTTTGTTTCTTTGTGTGTTTGTTTGTTTGATTGTTTGTTTATTTGTTTGTTTGTTCTTTTTTTTGATTGTTTGTTGATTTGTTTGTTTATATGTTTATTTTTTTGTTCATTTGTTTGATTGTTTGTTTCTTTGTTTGTTTGTTATTTGTTTGTTTATTTATTTGTTTGTTTATTTGTTTGTTTATTTGTTTGTTTATTTGTTTGTTTATTTGTTTGTTTATTTGTTTGTTTGTTTATTTGTTTGTTTATTTGTTTGTTCATTTGTTTGATTGTTTGTTTCTTTGTTTATTTGTTTGTTTATTTATTTGTTTGTTTATTTGTTTGTATATGTGTTTGTTTGTTTGTTTGTTTCTTTGTGTGTTTGTTTGTTTATTTGTTTGTTTATTTGTTTGTTTGTTTATTTATTTGTTTATTTATTTATTTGTTTGTTTGTTTATTTGTGTGTTCATATATTTGTTTGTTTGTTTATTTGTTTGATTGTTTGTTTGTTTTTTTTTATATGTTTGTTTGTTAGTTTGTTCATTTGTTTACTTGTTTGTTTGTTTGTTTGTTTCTTTGTGTGTTTGTTTGTTTGATTGTTTGTTTATTTGTTTACTTGTTTGTTTATTTGTTTGTTTACTTGTTTGTTTGTTTGTTTCTTTGTGTGTTTGTTTGTTTGATTGTTTGTTTATTTGTTTACTTGTTTGTTTATTTGTTTGTTTATTTATTTGTTTGTTTATTTGTTTGTTTGTTTATTTATTTGTTTATTTATTTATTTGTTTGTTTGTTTATTTGTGTGTTCATATATTTGTTTGTTTGTTTATTTGTTTGATTGTTTGTTTGTTTTTTTTTATATGTTTGTTTGTTAGTTTGTTCATTTGTTTACTTGTTTGTTTATTTGTTTGTTTTGTTTGTTTATTTGTTAATTTGTTTGTTTATTTATTAGTTTGTGTGTTTGTTTAATTTTTTATTTATTTGTTTGTTTATTTATTAGTTTGTGTGTTTGTTTAATTTTTTATTTATTTGTTTGTTTGTTTGTTTGTTTATTTATTTGTTTGTTTGTTTAATTGTTTGTTTTTGTCTTTGTTTGTTTGTTGGTTTCTGTGCTTGTTTGTTTATATGTTTCTTTGTTTTGTTTGTTTATTTATTAGTTTGTGTGTTTGTTTAATTTTTTATTTATTTGTTTGTTTGATTATTTATTTGTTTGTTTGTTTGTTTGTTTGTTTGTTTGTTTGTTTGTTTGTTTGTTTGTTAGTTTGTTTATTTATTTGTTTGTTTGTTTATTTATTTGTTTGGTTGTTTATTTATTAGTTTGTTTATTTGTTGGTTTGTTTATATGTTTAGTTGTTTGTTCATTTATTTGATTTATTTTTTATTTGTTTGTTTTTTTACCTGTTTGCTTGTTTTTTTTATCTGTTTATTTGTTTGTTTATTTATTTATTTGTTTTGTTTTGTTTTGTTTGTTTAATTGTTTGTTTATTTATTAGTTTGTTTGTTTGTTTAATTATTTATTTATTTGTTTGTGTGTTTATTTATTTGTTTGTTTGTTTATTTGTTTAATTATTTGTTTATTTGTTTGTGTATTTATTTGTTTGTTTGTTTATTTATTAGTTTGTTTATTTGTTGGTTTGTTTATATGTTTATTTGTTTGTTCATTTATTTGATTGTTTGTGTAGTTGTTTGTTTATGTGTTTGTTTATTACTTTGTTTGTTTGTTTGTTTATTTGTTTGTTTATTTATAACTTTGTTTGTCTATTTGTTTGTTTGTTTATTTTTTTTTATTTATTTGTTTGTTTGTATGTATATGTGTTTGTTTATTTGTTTGTTTTTTTATATGTTTGTTTATTTGTATATTTATTTGTTTGTTTGTGTGTTTGTTTGTTTATTTGTTTGTTTGTGTGTTTGTTTGTTTGTTTATTTGTTTGTTTGTTTCTTAATTTGATTGTTTGTTTATTTCTTTGTTCATTTTTTGGATTGTTTGTTTGTTGGTTTGTTTGTTTATTTTTTTTATGTATTTGATTATTTGTTTGTTTGTGTATTTATTTGTTTGTTTTGTTTGTTTATTTATTTGTTTGTTTGTTTATATAATTATATGTTTGTTTTATTGTTTGTTAGTTTATTTGGTTGTTTTTTTATATGTTTGTTTGTTTGTTTATATGTTTATTTGTTTGTTTATTTGTTTGTTTATTTATTTGTTTGTTTGTTTATTTGTTTGTTTATTTTTTTATTTGTTTGTTTGTTTATCTGCTCATTTTTTTTATTTGTTTGTTTATTTTTTTACTTGTTTGTTGGTTTATATGTTTATTTGTTTGTTCATTTGTTTGATTGTTTGTTTATTTATTTGTTTTTTTATTTGTTTGTTTATTTGCTTGTTTGATTGTTTGTTTATTTATTTCTTTGTTTATTTGCTTGTTTATTTGTTTATTTATTTGTTTGTTTGTTTATTTGTTTGTTAATTTGTTTGTTTGTTTGTTTATTTGTTTGATTGTTTGTTTGTTTTTTATCTGTTTGCTTGTTTGTTTATGTGTTTATTTATTTGTTTGTTTGTTTGTTTATTTGTTTATTTGTTTGATTATTTTTTTGTTTGTTTATTTGTTTGTTTATTTGTTTGTATGTTTATATGTTTATTTGTTTGTTTATATGTTTGATTGTTTGATTGTTTTTTTTTATTTATTTCTTTGTTTGTTTATTTGTTTGTTTTTTTTATATGTTTGTTTGTTTGAATATTTATATCTTTGTGTGTGTGTTTTTTTATTTGTTTGTTTGTTTCTTTATTTGCTTGTTTGTTTATATGATTATTTCTTTGTTCATTTGTTTGATTGTTCGTTTGTTTGTTTGTTTATATGTTTATTCGTCTGTTTGTTAGTTTATTTGTTCTTTTTTTCGTTTATATGTTTATTTGTTTGTTCATTTGTTTGATTGTTTATTTGTTTGTTTATTTGTTTATTTATTTGTTTGGTTGTTTATTTTTTTTAATTGTTTGTTTGTTTATATGTTTATTTGTTTTTTCATTTGTTTGATTGTTTGTTTATTTATTTGTTTGTTTGTTTGTTTATTTTTTTATTTATTTGTTTATTTGTTTGTTTGTGTGTTTATTTGTTTGTTTGTGTATTTATTTGTTTGTTTGTTTTGTTTGTTTATTTGTTTGTTTGTTAGTTTACTTGTTTGTTTTTTATATGTTTATTTATTTGTTAGTTTATTTGTTTGTTTATATGTTTATTTGTTTGTTCATTTGTTTGATTATTTATTTGTTTGTTTATTTATTTGTTTGTTTGTTTATTTTTTTTACTTGTTTGTTTGTTTATATGTTTATTTGTTTGTTCATTTGTTTATTTGTTTATTTATTTGTTTGTTTTTGTGTCTGCTTGTTTATTTATTTGTTTGTTTGTGTCTTTGGTTGTTTATATGTTTATTTGTTTGTTTATTTATTTATTTGTTTGTTTGTTTATTTGTTGGATTGTTTGTTTGTTTATCTGTTTGTTTATTTTTTATTTGTTTGTTTGTTTATGTGTTTGTTTATTTATTTGTTTGTTTTTTTATCTGGTTGTTTGTTTGTTTATTTATTTGTTTGTTTGTGTCTTTGATTGTTTGTTGGTTTCTGTGTTTGTTTGTTTATATGTTTGTTTGTTTATATGTTTATTTATTTGTTTATTTGTTTGTTTGTTTATTTGTTTGATTTATTATTTGCTTGTTTTGTTTGTTTATTTGGTTGTTTGTTTGTTTATATGTTTATTTGTTTGTTCATTTGTTTATTTGTTTATTTATTTGTTTGTTTGTGTCTTTGTTTGTTTATATGTTTATTCATTCACATAGTGTTGCTTGAACTGGTCGGACGTGTTATTTTTAGTGCGGCTGAATTTTCGTAATAGGTGAAAAAAAAAAAAATAAAAAAAAAAAAAACTTGTAATAAGTAAAAAAAAAAAAAAAATATATATTTATATAAAAAAAAAGATATCGTAATAGGTGGAAAAATAGTGGTTTTTCGGTAATTTAAAAATCGCAAAACAACTGCATGAGTGTCCCGCTCAGATGTAATTCTGAGAAAGAGCTAAGCTACAGTAGAAAAAATTTATGGATCTCTGAGGAAGAATCCTTAAGAAAATCCGTGGAGTCTCTTCTCACTACAAAAGCCGAAATACGGCGCCGTTCCTGTTCGCCTAATATAGTTATCTCATCCGATGAGAAATCATCATCTTCATCAAATAGTGCAGTCAAACCCAAAAAACAAGTAGGTATGGATAAGTACATCACCGTTCTCAAGCGACAGAGGAGCCCGACATCTGCTCAAATGTCTTCCAATTCCAATAAAGTTCCTAAGACCGTCAGCAGTGATAAGCCAAATGATCAAAACAGATTTGCTCTACTTCAGACGGATGACCCAGAAATACCGAAAAAGACGTTTAAACCCCCACCAATTTACCTGAGAGAGCCCACTTCCAATAAACTGGTACAAGGAATTGTTGCTGTAATAGGTGAGAACATGTTTAGCGTAACCTCAATTAAACATGGAAAAATCAGCGAGACAAAGATCCAAGTGAATAGGGAAGATGATTTTCGAAAATTGTCCAACCAGTTGGAGAGGGAGACCAGGGATTTCTATACCTATCAGCTCAAAAGCGCAAAAGGACTCCAAGTCGTTCTAAAGGGTATAGACCCATGTGTTGATCCTGCGGAGATAAAGAACGGATTAATGGACAAAGGATTCAAAATCAAGAGCGTAGTGAATATTAGAAACCGTGAAAAGATTCCTCAGCCCATGTTCAGGGTAGAATTGGAACCTGGAGATGTTGCCTTAAAGAAAAACGAGTCCCATCCAATTTACAATCTTATTTATCTTCTGCATCGTAGAATTACCGTGGAGGAACCGCATAAGCGTGTTGGACCCGTCCAGTGTCTTAATTGTCAAGAATTTGGTCACACTAAAGCGTATTGTAAATTGCCGTCTGTTTGTGTTGCATGTGGGGAACTACATGCAACTGCTCAATGTAATAAGTCCAAAACGGACTTAAAAATAAAAAAATGCAGTAACTGTGGAGGAAATCATACCGCTAATTATAGAGGTTGTCCAGTTTATACTTATTTGAAGGGCATAAGGACCAATAAGTCGCCAGTATTACCTGACCATCCTCAACAACCTAATTTCACGTCGAGTAAGAATTTTCCTCAAATTGTACGACCAACTACTCACGTAAACGCTCCTAATTCTAGACAAGTTTCTTACGCAAACGTGGTCAAATCTAATATGCCAGGTCTGGAGCAGGAACCTATATCGCAATATTCTGAGCCACATATCAACAATCTAGAGACAACATTGCAGACACTTGTCCAAACTATGAACACTTTTACGACCACCATGACATCCATGATGCAGGAAATGCTGAAAATGCAATCCACTATCTTGCAAGCCATTTTAAAGAAATGATTTATTTAAAAATTTGTTTTTGGAACGCGAACGGCCTCCGCCAACATAAAAACGAACTGGAATACTTCCTGATGGATAAGCAGATTGATGTTATGATGATTGCTGAAACTCACTTGACGTCGACAGGGTACTTCAAAATTAATGGCTACGTGTTGTACGATACTAAAGATCCCCGCGGAAGAGCTTGTGGAGGTTCGGCAATTCTTATAAAGAACAGAATAAAACATTATCTAATGAATAACATAAGTGAGGATTACCTCCAAGCAACAAACATTTGCATTGAATTCTGTCAATACAAATTTGTTTTATCATCGATTTATTCTCCGCCTCGATTCTCAATAAAAGAACACCAATACCATAACTTCTTTAATTCCCTTGGAGCTAGATTTTTAGTTGCTGGCGACTTTAACGCCAAACACACATTGTGGGGTTCACGTCTGGTAACCCCAAAGGGTCGCGTACTCTTCAACACCATTGCTCAAATGGGCTTAGATGTACTCTCAAGCGGACATCCCACCTACTGGCCGACGGACCGACGGAAGATTCCCGATGTTATTGACTTTGGAGTAGTGAAAAATATCCCTGTAGAATGGATGCAAGTGGATCCTTCATTAGACTTGTCCTCAGATCACTCTCCTACTATCATTTCAATGCATTTCCCTCAAGTGTGTGGCTCTCCATTTAGAAACATGACTAAGACCCGAGTAAGCTGGATAAAATACAAAAAGTATTTAAGTTCTCATTGCACGGAAAATATTGTGTTGAGAACTACCGACGATATCGATGAGTCGATTGGCAACTTTACCGAGGACCTTCGACGAGCTGTGCATCACGCTTCCACTTATCACGTTGAATGTAGAAATAGGACAAACAGAACTTATTTATCTGAACTCGAACATCTCCTATCAGAAAAAAGAAGAATGAGAAGAGAGTGGCAACTTCACAGGTCTCCTGAACTGAAAGCTAGGCTACGGGTATGCAGAGATATACTAAGACATTTCTTAGAAACCCAAAGAACGGCTTCACTTACATCCTACTTGGAGGGTCTTGATAGTACCCCACAATCTGACTACTCGTTATGGAGGGCGGCAAGAGGTTTAAAAAGACCAGTGAGAGGAAAACCTCCTTTGCGAAATCCGGCTGGTGACTGGGCTAGAAATGATTCCGAGAAAGGGACTTTATTTGTTAACCATTTGAGAAATGTGTTTACTATAAACAACTCAAATAATGCAACTGAATTGCCACCACTCGTTATTAGACCTCCTGTACCTCTAAGACTAAACTTTGGTGATGTCCAAAGCGCTATTGGTACTCTGAACCTTAGAAAGGCTCCAGGTATGGATAAAATCAGCAATAAAATGCTTGTGGAGTTACCTCGTGTAGCTAGAAGAATTATCCTCTTTATCTTCAACGCTATTTTACGCCTAGAATACTATCCTGCAGATTGGAAGGTGTCTATGATCACTATGATTCCTAAGTCAGGGAAGGATCACACCAAAGTAGAGTCATATAGGCCAATTAGCCTATTGCCGACAATTTCTAAACTGTTCGAAAAATTGTTAATGACTAAGTTGATTCCAATTCTGAACGACACTGAATGCATTCCTAATCATCAATTCGGCTTCAGAGCTAAACACAGCACCATCGAACAAACACACAGATTGGTAAATGTGATAAGAGGGTCGTTTGAAGACAAAAAATACTGCTCCGCCCTTTTCATTGATGTGTCCCAAGCGTTCGACAAAGTTTGGCATGACGGTTTAATGCACAAAATAAAATTAACTCTGCCTGCTAACACCCATAAACTTATGGAAAGCTATTTATACGGTCGCAAATTTAAAATCAAAGAAGGAAATTTTTTAAGCCCCGCTCAGCCAATTGAAACAGGTGTGCCACAGGGTAGCATACTGGGTCCTACTTTATATTTGATTTATGCCTCCGACATGCCGTCAGACCCCAAAATCCACACGTCAACTTTCGCAGACGATACAGCCTTTATCAGCGTTCACAAGGACCACCAAGTAGCATCACAGAATTTGCAGAATTATGTTTATAAACTAGAGAATTGGCTAGAGCTTTGGAAAATCAGGGTTAATGAACAGAAATGTATTCATATCACTTTCACATTGCGAAAAGAAACTTGCTCGTTCATCAAAATACATAATCAAATTATTCCTCAACATAATGAAGTCAAATACCTCGGCATTCACCTCGACCGCCGTTTAACTTGGAAGTCTCATATTGAAGCGAAACTTACACAGATGAGATTAAAAGCAGTGCAACTTAATTGGCTAATTGGCAGAAATTCTTCACTAAAGTTGGACTGCAAACTATTGTTGTACAATGCAATTCTAAAGCCAATCTGGTGCTATGGAATTCAATTATGGGGTACTGCCTCAGCATCAAACATTGAAAAAATTCAAAGGGGTCAAAATAAAATTCTACGTATAATTACTGCAGCTCCATGGTATGTTAAAAATTCTCGAATTCACAAAGATCTACGCGTGCCATCAGTAAAAGTTGAATTTACAAAACACGCGTCAAAGTATGTCAGCAAACTTGAACACCACCCAAACCCACTTGCACGAGACATCCTTAACTTTAGTGGCCATAATCGGTTGAGAAGGAGGGATACCCTTGCTTTAACTCAAGCGCAAAATAGATGACTGGATCAGTTGATGTGAAATTTTTTTAGTATCATAAAATTTTTGTCTAGCACTGGCTGGGCTTATTATTTTCTTTTTAGTATTAAGATTTGAATACTTATTGTCATTTCATTATATGAAGATTCAATAAATAAATAAAGGCTATAAAAAAAAAAAAAAAAAAAAAATATGTTTATTTGTTTGTTTGTTTCTTTGTGTGTTTGTTTGTTTATTTATTTGTGTGTTTGTTTCTTTATTTATTTGTTTGTGTGTTTATATGTGTATTTGTTTACTTGTTTGTTTATTTGTTTGTTTGTTTGTTTACTTGTTTGTTTGTTTGTTTCTTTGTGTGTTTGTTTATTTGATTGTTTGTTTATTTGTTTACTTGTTTATTTATTTCTTTGTTTGTTTATTTATTTGTTTGTTTATTTGTTTGTTTGTTTGTTTGTTTATTTATTTGTTTATTTATTTATTTGTTAATTTGTTTGTTTGTTTATTTGTGTGTTCATATATTTGTTTGTTTGTTTATTTGGTTGATTGTTTGTTTGTTTTTTTTATATGTTTGTTTGTTAGTTTGTTCATTTGTTTGTTTATTTTTTTTATTTTTTTATTTGTTTGTTTATTTATTTGTTTGTTTATTTATTTGTTTGTTTGTTTAATTGTTGGTTTTTGTCTTTGTTTGTTTGTTGGTTTCTGTGCTTGTTTGTTTATATGTTTCTTTGTTTTGTTTGTTTATGTATTAGTTTGTGTGTTTGTTTAATTTTTTATTTATTTGTTTGTTTGTTTATTTATTTGTTTGTTTGATTGTTTGTTTGTTTATTTATTTGTTTGTTTGTTTGTTTATTTATTTGTTTGGTTGTTTATTTATTAGTTTGTTTATTTGTTGGTTTGTTTATATGTTTAGTTGTTTGTTCATTTATTTGATTTATTTTTTATTTGTTTGTTTTTTTACCTGTTTGCTTGTTTTTTATCTGTTTATTTGTTTGTTTGTTTATTTATTTATTTGTTTTGTTTTGTTTGTTTATTTGTGTGTTTATTTGTTTGTTTGTTTGTGTGTTAGTTTGTTTGTTTAATTTTTTATTTATTTGTTTGTTTGTTTATTTATTTGTTTGTTTGTTTGTTTATTTGTTTAATTATTTGTTTGTTTGTATATGAGTTTGTTTATTTGTTTGTTTTTTTATATGTTTGTTTATTTGTATATTTATTTGTTTGTTTGTGTGTTTGTTTGTTTATTTGTTTGTTTGTGTGTTTGTTTGTTTGTTTATTTGTTTCTTAATTTGCTTGTTTGTTTGTTTATTTTTTTTTTTATTTATTTGTTTGTTTATTTGTTTGTTTTTTTATATGTTTGTTTATTTGTATATTTAATTGTTTGTTTGTGTGTTTGTTTGTTTATTTGTTTGTTTGTTTCTTAATTTGATTGTTTGTTTATTTCTTTGTTCATTTTTTTGATTGTTTGTTTGTTGGTTTGTTTGTTTATTTTTTTATGTATTTGATTATTTGTTTGTTTGTGTATTTATTTGTTTGTTTTGTTTGTTTATTTATTTGTTTGTTTGTTTATATAATTATATGCTTGTTTTATTGTTTGTTAGTTTATTTGGTTGTTTTTTTTTTATGTTTGTTTGTTTGTTTATATGTTTATTTGTTTGTTTATTTTTTTATTTGTTTGTTTGTTTATCTGCTCATTTTTTTTATTTGTTTGTTTATTTTTTTTACTTGTTTGTTGGTTTATATGTTTATTTGTTTGATTGTTTGTTTATTTATTTGTTTTTTTATTTGCTTGTTTATTTGCTTGTTTGTTTATTTGTTTGTTTATTTGTTTGTTTGTTTATTTGTTTGTTTATATGTTTATTTTTTTGTTCATTTGTTTGATTGTTTGTTTCTTTGTTTGTTTGTTATTTGTTTGTTTATTTATTTGTTTGTTTATTTGTTTGTTTGTTTATTTGTTTGATTGTTTGTTTCTTTGTTTATTTGTTTGTTTATTTATTTGTTTGTTTATTTGTTTATTTATTTGTTTGTTTGTTCTTTTTTTTGATTGTTTGTTGATTTGTTTGTTTATATGTTTATTTTTTTGTTCATTTGTTTGATTGTTTGTTTCTTTGTTTGTTTGTTATTTGTTTGTTTATTTATTTGTTTGTTTATTTGTTTGTTTATTTATTTATTTGTTTGTTTATTTGTTTGTTTGTTTATTTGTTTGTTTATTTGTTTGTTTGTTTATTTGTTTGTTTATTTGTTTGTTCATTTGTTAGATTGTTTGTTTCTTTGTTTATTTGTTTGTTTATTTATTTGTTTGTTTATTTGTTTGTATATGTGTTTGTTTGTTTATTTGTTTGTTTGTTTCTTTGTGTGGTTGTTTGTTTATTTGTTTGTTTATTTGTTTGTTTGTGTATTTATTTGTTTATTTATTTATTTGTTTGTTTGTTTATTTGTGTGTTCATATATTTGTTTGTTTGTTTATTTGTTTGATTGTTTGTTTGTGTTTTTTTATATGTTTGTTTGTTAGTTTGTTCATTTGTTTACTTGTTTGTTTATTTGTTTGTTTGTTTGTTTGTTTCTTTGTGTGTTTGTTTGTTTGATTGTTTGTTTATTTGTTTACTTGTTTGTTTATTTGTTTGTTTACTTGTTTGTTTGTTTGTTTCTTTGTGTGTTTGTTTGTTTGATTGTTTGTTTATTTGTTTACTTGTTTGTTTATTTGTTTGTTTGTTTATTTATTTGTTTGTTTATTTGTTTGTTTGTTTATTTATTTGTTTATTTATTTATTTGTTTGTTTGTTTATTTGTGTGTTCATATATTTGTTTGTTTGTTTATTTGTTTGATTGTTTGTTTGTTTTTTTTTATATGTTTGTTTGTTAGTTTGTTCATTTGTTTACTTGTTTGTTTATTTGTTTGTTTTGTTTGTTTATTTGTTTGTTTATTTATTAGTTTGTGTGTTTGTTTAATTTTTTATTTATTTGTTTGTTTATTTATTAGTTTGTGTGTTTGTTTAATTTTTTATTTATTTGTTTGTTTGTTTGTTTGTTTATTTATTTGTTTGTTTGTTTAATTGTTTGTTTTTGTCTTTGTTTGTTTGTTGGTTTCTGTGCTTGTTTGTTTATATGTTTCTTTGTTTTGTTTGTTTATTTATTAGTTTGTGTGTTTGTTTAATTTTTTATTTATTTGTTTGTTTGATTATTTATTTGTTTGTTTGTTTGTTTGTTTGTTAGTTTGTTTATTTATTTGTTTGTTTGTTTATTTATTTGTTTGGTTGTTTATTTATTAGTTTGTTTATTTGTTGGTTTGTTTATATGTTTAGTTGTTTGTTCATTTATTTGATTTATTTTTTATTTGTTTGTTTTTTTACCTGTTTGCTTGTTTTTTTATCTGTTTATTTGTTTGTTTGTTTATTTATTTATTTGTTTTGTTTTGTTTGTTTATTTGTTTGTTTATTTATTAGTTTGTTTGTTTGTTTAATTATTTATTTATTTGTTTGTGTGTTTATTTATTTGTTTATTTGTTTAATTATTTGTTTGTTTATTTATTTGTTTGTTTGTTTATTTATTAGTTTGTTTATTTGTTGGTTTGTTTATATGTTTATTTGTTTGTTCATTTATTTGATTGTTTGTGTAGTTGTTTTTTTATATGTTTGTTTATTTGTATATTTATTTGTTTGTTTGTGTGTTTGTTTGTTTATTTGTTTGGTTGTTTGTTTATATGCTCATTTTTTTTATTTGTTTGTTTATTTTTTTTTACTTGTTTGTTGGTTTAAATGTTTATTTGTTTGATTTGTTGTTTATTTATTTGTTTGTTTATTTGTTTGTTTGTTTATTTATTTGTTTGGTTGTTTGTTAATTTGTTTGTTTGTTTATTTGTTTGATTGTTTGTTTGTTTTTTATCTGTTTGCTTGTTTGTTTATATGTATATTTATTTGTTTGATTAATTGTTTGTTTGTTTATTTGTTTGTTGATTTGTTTGTATGTTTATATGTTTATTTGTTTGTTTATATGTTTGATTGTTTGTTTGTTTTTTTATTTATTTGTTTGTTTGTTTATTTGTTTGTTTTTTTATATGTTTGTTTATTTGAATATTTATTTCTTTGTTTGTGTGTTTTTTTATTTGTTTGTTTGTTTCTTTATTTGCTTGTGTGTTTATATCATTATTTCTTTGTTCATTTGTTTGATTGTTCGTTTGTTTGTTTGTTTATATGTTTATTTGTCTGTTTGTTAGTTTATTTGTTCTTTTGTTTGTTTATATGTTTATTTGTTTGTTCATTTGTTTGATTGTTTATTTGTTTATTTATTTGTTTGTTTGTTTATTTGTTTGTTTGTTTATTTTTTTTTTACTTGTTTGTTTGTTTATATGTTTATTTATTTGTTTGTTTATTTGTTTGATTGTTTGTTTGTTTATCTGTTTGTTTATTTTTTTATTTGTTTGTTTGTTTATGTGTTTGTTTATTTATTTGTTTGTTTTTTATCTGGTTGTTTGTTTGTTTATTTATTTGTTTGTTTGTGTCTTTGGTTGTTTATATGTTTATTTGTTTGTTTATTTGTTTGTTTGTTTATCTGTTTGCTTATTTTTTTTATTTGTTTGTTTATTTATTTATTTATTTGTTTGTTTGTTTATTTGTTTGATTGTTTGTTTGTTTATCTGTTTGTTTATTTTTTTATTTGTTTGTTTGTTTATGTGTTTGTTTATTTATTTGTTTGTTTTTTATCTGGTTGTTTGTTTGTTTATTTATTTGTTTGTTTGTGTCTTTGATTGTTTGTTGGTTTCTGTGTTTGTTTGTTTATATGTTTATTTATTTGTTTATTTGCTTGTTTGTTTATTTGTTTGATTTATTATTTGCTTGTTTTGTTTGTTTATTTATTTGTTTATTTGCTTGATTTATTATTTGCTTGTTTTGTTTGTTTATTTGTTTGTTTGTTTATTTGGTTGTTTGTTTGTTTATATGTTTATTTGTTTGTTCATTTGTTTATTTGTTTATTTATTTGTTTGTTTTTTTATCTTTATTTATTTATTAGTTTGTGTGTTTGTTTAATTTTTTATTTATTTGTTTGTTTATTTATAAGTTTGTGTGTTTGTTTAATTTTTTATTTATTTGTTTGTCTATTTATTTGTTTGTTTGTTTAATTGTTTGTTTTTGTCTTTGTTTGTTTGTTGGTTTCTGTGCGTGTTTGTTTATATGTTTCTTTGTTTTGTTTGTTTATTTGTTTGTTTATTTATTAGTTTGTGTGTTTGTTTAATTTTTTATTTATTTGTTTGTTTATTTATTTGTTTGTTTGTTTAATTGTTTGTTTTTGTCTTTGTTTGTTTGTTGGTTTCTGTGCTTGTTTGTTTATATGTTTCTTTGTTTTGTTTGTTTATTTGTTTGTTTATTTATTAGTTTGTGTGTTTGTTTAATTTTTTATTTATTTGTTTGTTTGTTTCTTTATTTGTTTGTTTGTTTGTTTATTTATTTGTTTGGTTGTTTATTTATTAGTTTGTTTATTTGTTGGTTTGTTTATATGTTTATTTGTTTGTACATTTATTTGATTTATTTTTTTATTTGTTTGTTTTTTTATCTGTTTGCTTGTTTTTTTATCTGTTTATTTGTTTGTTTGTTTGTTTGTTTATTTATTTATTTGTTTTGTTTTTTTATTTATTAGTTTGTTTGTTTGTTTAATTTTTTATTTATTTGTTTGTTTGTTTGTTTATTTATTTGTTTGTTTGTTTAATTATTTGTTTGTTTGTTTATTTGTTTGTTTATTTATTTGTTTGTTTGTTTATTTATTAGTTTGTTTATTTGTTGGTTTGTTTATATGTTTATTTGTTTGTTCATTTATTTACTTATTTGTTTGTTTGTTTGTTTATTTGTTTGTTTATTTATAACTTTGTTTGTCTATTTGTTTGTTTGTTTATTTTTTTTTATTTATTTGTTTGTTTGTTTGTATATGTGTTTGTTTATTTGTTTGTTTTTTTATATGTTTGTTTATTTGTATATTTATTTGTTTGTTTGTGTGTTTGTTTGTTTGTTTGTGTGTTTGTTTGTTTGTTTATTTGTTTCTTAATTTGCTTGTTTGTTTATATGTTTATTTGTTTGTTCATTTTTTGGATTGTTTGTTTGTTGGTTTGTTTGTTTTTTTTTATGTCTTTGATTATTTGTTTGTTTGTGTATTTATTTGTTTGTTTTGTTTGTTTAGTTATTTGTTTGTTTGTTTGTTAGTTTATTTGTTTGTTTTTTTATATGTTTGTTTATATGTTTATTTGTTTGTTCATTTGTTTAGTTGTTTGTTTATTTGTTTGATTATTTATTTGTTTGTTTGTTTATTTTTTTATTTGTTTGTTTGTTTATCTGCTCATTTTTTTTATTTGTTTGTTTATTTTTTTTTTACTTGTTTGTTTGTTTGTTGGTTTATATGTTTATTTGTTTGTTCATTTGTTTGATTGTTTGTTTATTTATTTGTTTTTTTATTTGTTTGTTTATTTATTTGTTTGATTGTTTGTGTATTTATTTGTTTGTTTATTTGCTTGTTTATTTGTTTGTTTATTTGTTTGTTTGTTTGTTTATTTGTTTGTTTGTTTATTTGTTTGTTAATTCGTTTGTTTGTTTGTTTATTTGTTTGATTGTTTGTTTTTTATATGTTTGCTTGTTTGTTTATATGTTTATTTATTTGTTTATTTGGTTGTTTGTTTGTTTATTTGTTTGATTAATTGTTTGTTTGTTTGTTTGTTTATTTGTTTGTTTGTTTATATGTTTATTTGTTTGTTTATATGTTTGATTGTTTGTTTGTTTTTTTATTTATTTGTTTGTTTGTTTATTTGCTTGTTTGTTTATATGATTATTTTTTTGTGCATTTGTTTGATTGTTCGTTTGTTTGTTTGTTTATTTGTCTGTTTGTTAGTTTATTTCTTTTTTTGTTTGTTTATATGTTTATTTGTTTGTTTATTTGTTTGATTGTTTGTTTATTTATTTGTTTGTTTGTTTATTTTTTAATTTATTTGTTTATTTGTTTGTTTGTTAGTTTACTTGTTTGTTTTTTTATATGTTTATTTATTTGTTAGTTTATTTGTTTGTTTGTATGTTTATTTGTGTGTTCATTTGTTTGATTGTTTTTTTGTTTGTTTATTTATTTGTTTGTTTGTTTATTTTTTTTACTTGTTTGTTTGTTTATATGTTTATTTGTTTGTTCATTTGTTTATTTGTTTATTTATTTGTTTGTTTTTTTTATCTGCTTGTTTATTTATTTGTTTGTTTGTGTCTTTGTTTGTTTATATGTTTATTTGTTTGTTTATATGTTTGATTGTTTGTTTATTTGTTTGTTTGTTTATCTGTTTGTTTATTTTTTTATTTGTTTGTTTATTAATTTATTTATTTGTTTGTTTGTTTATTTGTTTGATTGTTTATTTGTTTATCTGTTTGTTTATTTTTTTATTTGTTTGTTTGTTTATGTGTTTATTTGTTTGTTTATTTAGTTGTTTGTTTAGTTGTTTATATGTTTATTTGTTTGTTTATATGTTTGATTGTTTGTTTGTTTGTTTTTTTATATGTTTATTTGTTTGTTTATATGTTTGATTGTTTGTTTATTTGTTTATTTATTTGTTTGATTATTTGTTTGTTTATTTGTTTGTTTATTTATTTGTTAATTTGTTTGATTGTTTGTTTATTTATTTGTTTTTTTATTTGTTTGTTTATTTATTTGTTTGTTTGTTTATTTGTTTGTTTATATATTTATTTGTTTGTTTATATGTTTGATTGTTTGTTTATTTGTTTGTTTGTTTTTTTATATGTTTATTTGTTTGTTTATATGTTTGATTGTTTGTTTATTTGTTTGTTTATTTATTTGTTTGTTTGTTTATTTGTTTGTTTAATTTTTAGTTTGTTTGTTTATTCTTTTATTTAATTGTTTGTTTGTTTGTTTATATGTTTATTTGTTTATTCATTTCTTTGATTGTTTGTTTATTTGTTTGGTTATTTGTTTGTTTATTTATTTGTTTGATTATTTGTTTGTTTATTTGTTTGTTTATTTATTTGTTCATTTGTTCGATTGTTTGTTTATTTATTTGTTTTTTTTATTTGTTAGTTTATTTATTTGTTTGTTTGTTTATTTGTTTGTTTGTTTATATGTTTATTTGTTTGTTTATATGGTTGATTGTTTGTTTATTTGTTTGTTTGTTTTTTATATGTTTATTTGTTTGTTTAGATGGTTGATTGTTTGTGTATTTGTTTGTTTGTTTAATTTTTAGTTTGTTTGTTATTTTTTTGTTTATTTGTTTGTTTGTTTGTTTGTTTGTTTATATTTTTATTTGTTTGTTAATTTCTTTGATTGTTTGTTTGTTTATTTGTTTGGTTATTTGTTTGTTTGTTTATTTGTTTGTTTAATTTTTAGTTTGTTTGTTTATTCTTTTATTTAATTGTTTGTTTATATGTTTATTTGTTTATTCATTTCTTTGATTGTTTGTTTATTTGTTTGGTTATTTGTTTGTTTATTTGTTGATTTGTTTGTTTGTTTATTTATTAGTTTGTTGTTTGTTTGTTTTTTTATTTAATTGTTTGTTTGTTTATTTATTTGTTTGTTTATTTGTTTAATTATTTGTTTGTTTGTTTATTTATTTGTTTATATGTTTGCTTGTGTGTTTATTTGTTTGTTTGTTTGTTTTTTTATATGTTTATTTGTTTGTTTATATGTTTGTTTGTTTATTTATTTGGTTGTTTGTTTATTTGTTTGTTTGGTTGTTTATATGTTTATTTGTTTGTTTATATGTTTGCTTGTGTGTTTATTTGTTTGTTTGTTTTTTTATATGTTTATTTTTTTGTTTATATGTTTGATTGTTTGTTTATTTGTTTGTTTTTTTATTTGTTTGTTTATTTATTTGTTTATTTATTTATTTGTTAATTTGTTTGTTTGTTTATTTGTGTGCTCATATATTTGTTTGTTTGTTTATTTGTTTATATGTTTATTTGTTTGTTTATATGTTTGATTGTTTGTTTATTTGTTTGTTTGTTTTTTTATATGTTTATTTGTTTGTTTATATGTTTGATTGTTTGTTTATTTATTTGTTTGATTATTTGTTTGTTTATTTGTTTGTTTATATATTTGTTAATTTGTTTGATTGTTTGTTTATTTATTTGTTTTTTTATTTGTTTGTTTATTTATTTGGTTGTTTGTTTATTTGTTTGTTTATATGTTTATTTGTTTGTTTATATGTTTGATTGTTTGTTTATTTGTTTGTTTGTTTTTTTATATGTTTATTTGTTTGTTTATATGTTTGATTGTTTGGTTATTTGTTTGTTTATTTATTTGTTTGATTATTTGTTTGTTTATTTGTTTGTTTATTTATTTGTTCATTTGTTCGATTGTTTGTTTATTTATTTGTTTTTTTTATTTGTTAGTTTATTTATTTGTTTGTTTGTTTATTTGTTTGTTTGTTTGTTTGTTTATATGTTTATTTGTTTGTTTATATGTTTGATTGTTTGTTTATTTGTTTGTCTGTTTGTTTATATGTTTATTTGTTTGTTAATTTCTTTGATTGTTTGTTTGTTTATTTGTTTTTTTATTTGTTTGTTAATTTATTTGTTTGTTTGTTTATTTGTTTGTTTGTTTGTTTGTTTGTTTGTTTGTTTGTTTGTTTGTTTGTTTGTTTGTTTGTTTGTTTATATGTTTATTTGTTTGTTTATATGTTTGCTTGTGTGTTTATTTGTTTGTTTGTTTGTTTTTTTATATGTTTATTTGTTTGTTTATATGTTTGATTGTTTGTTTATTTGTTTGTTTTTTTATTTGTTTGTTTATTTATTTGTTTGCTTGTTTATTTGTTTGTTTGTTTGTTTATATGTTTGATTGTTTGTTTATTTGTTTGTTTGTTTTTCTATATGTTTGTTTGTTTATATGTTTGATTGTTTGTTTATTTGTTTGGTTATTTGTTTGTTTATTTGTTTTTTCATTTGTGTGATTGTTTATTTATTTGTTTGTTTGTTTGTATATGTGTTTGTTTATTTGTTTGTTTGTGTGTTTGTTTGTTTATTTGTTTGTTTGTGTGTTTGTTTGTTTGTTTATTTGTTTCTTAATTTGCTTGTTTGTTTATATGTTTATTTGTTTGTTCATTTTTTGGATTGTTTGTTTGTTGGTTTGTTTGTTTTTTTTTATGTCTTTGATTATTTGTTTGTTTGTGTATTTATTTGTTTGTTTTGTTTGTTTATTTATTTGTTTGTTTGTTTATATAATTATTTGTTTGTTTGTTTGTTAGTTTATTTGTTTGTTTTTTTATATGTTTGTTTGTTTGTTTATTTGCTTGTTTGTTTATATGATTATTTTTTTGTGCATTTGGTTGATTGTTCGTTTGTTTGTTTGTTTATTTGTCTGTTTGTTAGTTTATTTGTTTTTTTGTTTGTTTATATGTTTATTTGTTTGTTCATTTGTTTGATTGTTTGTTTATTTGCTTGTTTGTTTATATGATTATTTTTTTGTGCATTTGTTTGATTGTTCGTTTGTTTGTTTGTTTATTTGTCTGTTTGTTAGTTTATTTGTTTTTTTGTTTGTTTATATGTTTATTTGTTTGTTCATTTGTTTGATTGTTTGTTTATTTATTTGTTTGTTTGTTTATTTTTTAATTTATTTGTTTATTTGTTTGTTTGTTAGTTTACATGTTTGTTTTTTTATATGTTTATTTATTTGTTAGTTTATTTGTTTGTTTGTATGTTTATTTGTGTGTTCATTTGTTTGATTGTTTTTTTGTTTGTTTATTTATTTGTTTGTTTGTTTATTTGTTTCTTAATTTGCTTGTTTGTTTATATGTTTATTTGTTTGTTCATTTTTTGGATTGTTTGTTTGTTGGTTTGTTTGTTTTTTTTTTTATGTCTTTGATTATTTGTTTGTTTGTGTATTTATTTGTTTGTTTTGTTTGTTTATTTATTTGTTTGTTTGTTTATATAATTATTTGTTTGTTTGTTTGTTAGTTTATTTGTTTGTTTTTTTATATGTTTGTTTATATGTTTATTTGTTTGTTCATTTGTTTGTTTATTTGTTTGATTATTTATTTGTTTGTTTGTTTATTTGTTTGTTTATTTTTTTATTTGTTTGTTTGTTTATCTGCTCATTTTTTTTATTTGTTTGTTTATTTTTTTTTACTTGTTTGTTGGTTTATATGTTTATTTGTTTGTTCATTTGTTTGATTGTTTATTTATTTATTTGTTTTTTTATTTGTTTGTTTATTTATTTGTTTGATTGTTTGTTTATTTATTTGTTTGTTTATTTGCTTGTTTATTTGTTTGTTTATTTGTTTGTTTGTTTGTTTATTTATTTGTTTGTTTATTTATTTGTTTGTTTGTTTATTTGTTTGTTAATTTGTTTGTTTATTTGTTTGTTTGTTTTTTATCTGTTTGCTTGTTTGTTTATATGTTTATTTATTTGTTTATTTGGTTGTTTGTTTGTTTGTTTGTTTATTTGTTTATTTGTTTGATTAATTGTTTGTTTGTTTGTTTATTTGTTTGTTTGTTTATATGTTTATTTGTTTGTTTGTTTTTTTATTTATTTGTTTGTTTGTTTATTTGCTTGTTTGTTTATATGATTATTTTTTTGTTCTTTTGTTTGATTGTTCGTTTGTTTGTTTGTTTATTTGTCTGTTTGTTAGTTTATTTGTTTTTTTGTTTGTTTATATGTTTATTTGTTTGATTGTTTGTTTATTTATTTGTTTGTTTGTTTGTTTATTTTTTAATTTATTTGTTTATTTGTTTGTTTGTTAGATTGTTTGTTTGTTTTTTTATCTGTTTGTTTATTTATTTTTTTATTTGTTTGTTTATTTATTTGTTTGTTTGTTTATTTGGTTGTTTTTGTCTTTGTTTGTTTCTGTGTTTGTTTGTTTATATGTTTATTTGTTTGTTTGTTTATTAGTTTATTTGTTTGATTATTTGTTTGTTTGTTTATTTGTTTGTTTATTTATTTGTTTGTTTATTTGTTTGTTTATTTGTTTGTTTGTTTGTTTATATGTTTATTTGTTTGTTCATTTGTTTGATTGTTTGTTTATTTATTTGTTTGTTTGTTTGATTCTTTGTGTGTTTGTTTGTATGTTTATTTGTTTGCTTGTTTGTTTGTTTGTGTATTTGTTTATTTATTTGTTTGCTTGTTTACATGTTTATTTGGTTGTTCATTTATTTGATTGTTTGTTCGGTTGTTTGTTTGCTTGTTTATTTGTTTGTTTGTTTATATGTTTATTTGTTTGTTCATTTGTTTGATTGTTTCTTTATTTGTTTGTTTGTTTATATGTTTATTTGGTTGTTTGTTTATTTATTTGTTTGTTTGTTATTTGGTTACATGTTTACTTATTTGTTTGTGTGTGAGTTTGTTTATTTGTTTTTTTGCTTATCTGTTTGTTTATTTTTTTATTGGTTTGTTTATTTGTTTGTTAATTCGTTTATTTATTTGTTTATTTATTTGTTTGTTTGTTTGTTTATTTGTTCGTTTGCTTATCTGTTTGTTTATTTTTTGATTTGTTTGTTTGTGTGTTTGTTCGTTCGCTTGTTTGTTTGCTTGTTTGCTTGTTTATTTGTTTGTTTGTTTCGTTGTTTACTTGTTCGTTTGTTTGTTTGTTTGTGTGTTTGCTTGTTTATTTGTTTGGTTAGGTGTGTGTTTGTTTGTTTGTTTATTTGTTTGTTTGTTTGTTTATTTATTTGTTTGTTTGATTGTTTGTTTATCTGTTTGTTTATTTGTGTATTTGTTTGTTCGTTGATTTATTTGTTTGTTCGTTTATTTGTTTTTTTTTTTTAAATGTTTATTTAATTATTAGTTTGTTTATTTTTTTTATACATTTGTTTGTTTGTTTGTTTATATGTTTGATTGTTTGGTCGATTGTTTGTTTATTTGTTTGTTTATTTGTTTGTTTGGTTATTTGTTTGTTTGTTTTGTTGTTTGTTTGTTTATATGTTTGTTCATTTGTTTGATTGTTTGTTTATTTGTTTGTTTATTTATTTGTTTGTTTATTTGTTTGTTTATATATTTGTTTGTTTGTTTATTTGTTTGTTTATTTATGAGTTTGTTTGTTTATATGTTTATTTGTTGGTTCATATGTTTGATTGTTTGTTTATTTGCTTGTTTACTTGTTTGTTTGTTTATGTGTTTGTTTGTTTATTTGTTTCTTTATTTATTTGTTTGTTTATTTGTTTGTTTATTTATTTATTTGTTTGTTTATTTATTTGATTGTTTATTAGTTTGGTTGTTTGTTTGTTTGTATATGTGTGTGTTTATATGTTTATCGAAAATATTATTTATATGCACAGAAGTCATGACACTAAATTTTTGGATGATCGGCACATAATAGGTCATATCTCCCATATAGCGCACAT
Organism: Bellardia bayeri; assembly: GCA_950370525.1. Taxonomy (NCBI): domain Eukaryota; kingdom Metazoa; phylum Arthropoda; class Insecta; order Diptera; family Calliphoridae; genus Bellardia; species Bellardia bayeri. The sequence continues at coordinate 492,938 of OX493270.1, forward strand.
TTCTGAAAAACTGTTTTATATATATATAAAACTATACTTTCTTACTTGTTTGTTTATTTGTTTGTTTGTTTGTTTGTTTATTTATTTGTTTGTTTGTTTTTTATCTTTTTGTTTATTTGTTTGTTTATTTATTTATTTGTTTGTTTGCTTATTGTTTATTTATTCGTTTGTTTGTTTGTTTATTTATTTGTTTGTTTACTTGTTTGGTTGTTTCTTTGTTTGTTTGTTTGGTTGGTTGTTTGTTTGTTTGTATAGTTAAGTTTTGATTTTCCTACTCATATCAAGTTAATCGGTAGACAGAAAATCAAAAATGCAAGTGCGAAAATACAGTGTCTTATAAAATATCTCAAAATGAGGAAACGTTTTTTTTCTTTTTACATCTATGTATAGTGAGATGGGGAATTTTAAACTGTTTTATACATATACTGGGTGTAGGGTATTATATGATCGGGCTTGACCGACTATACTTTATTACTTGTTTTTTTATTTGTTTGTTTTTTTTATTTGTTTATTTATTTGTTTGTTTGTTTTTGATCTTTTTGTTTATTTGTTTGTTTGCTTATTGCTTGTTTATTTACTTGTTTGTTTATTTGTTTATTTATTCGTTTGTTTGTTTCTTTGTTTGTTTGTTTGTTTGTTTGTTTGGTTGGTTGGTTGTTTGTTTGTTTGTATAGTTAAGTTTTGATTTTCCTACTCATATCAAGTTAATTTTTGCCATTGTACACCAAGAGTTGTGAAATCATCTATTGATGAATTTGCTAAAAATGGTGATAACTTAAATTTTTTTAGTTTTAAGTTAATTTAAAAGTTAAAAGTGGAATTTTGAAAATGGTATAAAAAAACGCAGGAATGCCTAAACTTTATCATCGGTAGACAGAAAATCAAAAATGCAAGTGCGAAAATAAATTGCCTTATAAAATATCACAAAATGAGGAAACGTTTTTTTTGTTCTTTTTACATCTATGTATAGTGAGATGGGGAATTTTTAACAGTTCTGAAATTTACCAACCAAATTTTAAGTTTTATATCTCTTTAGAAAGTTAATTCTATATAGATTGCGATGCCGTTTTAATTAAATGTGAAATTGGAAACATGTGTTTTAAAATGTGCAATAGAATCGCAAATATATGGTCAGGTTAAAGTATTCTGAAATGCTTTGCAATCTGAATTAATGTGATGTTATTGACATTGTTTGGAATAATTTTTTGAACAGTTCTCAATATAAACAACTAATATGTAACAAATCCTATAATTAAATTTTAATTTTACAAGTTAAATTTTAAATTGAAATATAAACAAATAAACTGACTAAATCCGATTCTTTTCCTTGAACTAAACAATAAAAAATATGCACAAATTAATATGTAGTTGTTTTGAAAAATCATTTTAATACAAACGCAAAAACACAAACAAGCGTCAGCCATTACAAGAACATTCACCAATTCTTGGTATTTTTTAATATTATTATTTTATAAATAATTCGGTTCATTACCAAAGAAATGTAAGTATAATTTGTTTATAGGTAGTTTCAAGCAGATATGCATAAGAATTTAGGAAATTTGTTCAAAACTCGTTCGCTATAATGATGTTCTCAACAAATGTACACACACTCGCGCACGCACATTATTTTTGTATGTATGTATACGAATTTCGTTGCTGTCACATTTATATTACACTTTTAATAATCACAATTATGTTGCATACATTACCGGATATTCATATGCAATTCAAATATTTTTATTTATTACACTTTAATTTGTGTTAACATAAAATTTTATTAGTTAATTAAATTAATTAAAGCACTAAACACTTTGTTTCAATCTAAATCCTGTATGAAAAATCTATCTTCTAATTTATGTATATTTTACTTCCCTTAAATGTCCCGTGACAAGCTTCGAATCAAACTAGAGAAGTATGAAAGCTGGTAGTATTTGTTGCTCTACTATTTCTTACGTGATTGGTTGTTAGAACCAAAAAAGCAAAAAGTTTTTTTTTTCTGTTTGGAAAAACAGTTGTTTTAGTATTAAAGCTTTAATAGTTATATGAACTCTGACGATAATAGAAACTTTGGTTGGCTAAAGCTTTATGTTAACAGAATTAATATAAACTCCTGAAAAATGCAACCACCACGAACATAAATAGAGGAAAAATTATAATAATACAAAAAACCCCTAAAACTGAGAATATGTGTTTCTCTTTTCAACACACACTCTCAAACATTTTCATGTACTTCATGCTAGGAACACAACTGTGGCGAACGACGAATTTGTGTTTGTATATATGGGTCAATTTAAAAAAAAAGCAATTTTTGACTCCCCGCACTTTAAAAAATTTGTGATACACTTTTTATAAATCAAGTAATATTACTAGTTTTCAATTTCAAGTTTAAATAAAGTAAATAACGTAAAGAAAGTACAAACTTTAATTATTACAAAAGTGAAAAAGCGAAAAAAAATTATTATTAAAAAAGTGTGCATTTGCGTAGTTTTTGTGAACACCATGGTAAGGGCGCGATAAAATTTCTTGAGCGTCACGCTAATTTTTTTAAAAGTGAATATATTAGATGTAAAAAATTAAAGTTGACAATCATTGTTTACATGGTTTCTACTCATTTTTTTATAATTTGTGAATTTGAGAAATAAATTGCCTACGAAAAAAAAACCAAAATAGGCAAATATTTCATGAGCATCACTTTTGAAATATATTGCTTCATAGCTTAAAATGCTTAGTTTTGATTTTATTTTTTAATTTTCAAGAGTAAAACAACAAAATCAACGGCGACTGAAAGAGCAAGAAGATATCGAGAGAAAATAAAGCTCGATAAAGCGCGTATTGACGAATATAAAAGAAAGAAGAAAGAAAGGTATAATCGTGGTATATTTGAGTTTAATTTTTATTGTTACTGACTGATTCTGTTTTTGCCACAAACTTAATTCGCAAGTGGTAAAAATTAATGAGAATAAAAAAAAGCCGCTTGTCATTTCATGAAGTTTATACAGATTCAGAATAAGAATTCGAATGAAAATTTATAAATTAAATTAAGTTAAGTTATTGTTTTGCGTCAAATATTTACATATGTGTATAAGTATCTTCAAGAATTACTTCCTTTTTTCCATTTTTGTTAAAGACATCAAAGAATATGTACATGTTTAGTTTTGTATGAAAATCTTTGTTTTTTGAAGAAATTTTTTTTATTTACTTTTTGTATTTTTTCGTTAAACTTTAAATTTGGCATAATTTCTTGTTTACGTGCAACAAAATCTCCTGATCGTCACAAAATATCTTGAGCGTCACACTAAGTTTTTTTTCCCTTAAAACGCATATAATTGCAGTTTTTTTAAATACATTGTTACAAGCCTATTACTTTGCAAGTTACCTTTAAGTTCAAGTCTTTTTTAACAAAAATATAAATATTTTCATCTTAAAATTTTAAAACAACTAGTCACTTAAAAAAAAAAAATGAAAAATCAAGGTGAATCGTGATTTTGTGTTTATAATCGAAAGGGTGATTTTCGCAAAAGTCAATCTTGAGAAACAAAAGAACATCATAGTAAGCTTGAATTTCAAATATTTTTGCATTTTTAAGGATTTTTTATACATATTTGGTGTGTGGCGCTCAAGATCGAAATCAAAGAAAACCTAAAAAAAATCTAAAAATACTGATATTGATTTTTTTGAGAGCCTAAAAGTACCACCGGATTCTGCATCAATTTCTGCATAAATTGGCCGCTCTTACAGGCGAATTGAAAAATCTTTAAAAATAAGCAAAACAAAACACGTTGTGTACGTTTTTTTTTTGTAAATTGACCTACATATATACATACACTCAATAAAGGCGTCGGCAGAATTCATCATACGCGGCGAACTTTTAACAACATTTATTTATATATCTTACGCCAGCAAACGACGAACAAACAATACGAGGTGACCATGTTTCGTTTTTGTTTTTAATCTTTTAGTAAATAATGTTCATTATCACTTTAATTATTGTTTTATTTTTAATTCATATAATTTAAAATATATGTATGTATATCCAAAATATTAAAATAGTTTTTTCCTTAATGGTAATGTTTATTTTTTTATATAATTTTTTAAATATGTTCACACTATCTATCAGTTGTTATACGAAAACAAAACATAACAAAACACAACACAACACTTCCTACGACGAATTTACACAGCGAATTGTCACCGACTAATTCGTCGTGTTGGGTGAAATTCTTCGTTCGTCCCAGTTGTGTTCCAAGCATGAAGTGTTGCCAGCTGAACATTTTCCATTTATTATTTTATTTAGCTGTTTTACAAAATATTTGCATAATTTTTAGGATTTTACATACATATGTATATAGATGGAGAACTTAAATAATCAATGCAATAAAAATATGTAATTAAATATAAGACTAAACTTTTTCGGGCCACTAATTAAATATTCGCCGACGAATTAGCACATTGTTTTTATAATAATTTTAATAAATGTTAAAATTAGAAAAATCGGTATATTAGTTACATATAGTTAGAGTCATGTGACAACCTTAAACAAATTGATATTTTTCAAAAATGTTTTGCTATTTTATCTAAATATATTAAATTTAAATATACTTATTATATATTCCAATGACAAAACAACAAACTATGATTAAAATAGTAAGCATCGGATTTCTTGTATATGTGCTGTTCCGAATTCTATGATGATCGTCAAATGATTTGATGCCCATATAAGGGCCACATCCAAAAAGGCCATTTGGACCAGTTGGATAATAACAATTTCTGGTTGGAAAATAGGAATACATAGTTGGATAATAAGAATTGTTGAGAGAGTGAGAGAGGATTGTGTGGGAAACTAAAAGCAAGTAGTTTTAGCGGGTGATAAAGCATAATATTTTTTGAATGAACTTAACGATTTGATAGTAACTAAATATGAAAACGAGGTAACGTAATTATAATCAAATTCACACTTCAATTATTAAAAATAATTTCCATACACTATTGGTAAACTAAATTACTAACTATTGTTTAACTATTACTTGGTATTCTTATGGCAAACTAAGCATTGCGAATAAAGAATCATTAGTTAAGCCTTTGCCATTAGCTAACTAGTTTTCAATTTACATTTAAATAAAGTAAATAACGTAAGGAAAGTACAAACTTTAATTATTACAAAAGTGAAAAAGCGAAAAAAAATCTATTAAAAAAGTGTGTATTTGCGTACTTTTTGTGAACACCATGGTAAGGGCGCGTTAAAATTTCATGAGCGTCACGCTAATTTTTTTAAAAGTGAATATATTAAATGTAAAGTTCTGTGATATTAGCTTTAAGTTAAACTTGACTTAAGTTTTGTGGTCGTTTATTGTATATTATATTTTTATTAATTATTTGATTATTTATACCAAAATTCTGTTCGTGATGTCCCGTTTGTTAGTATTTTAGTAACTAATTAATAATAAAAATTAATATCCAATGATAAAAAATATCAAAGCTATTATTTAGAACGAGACCCCTGAAGAAGTTAGAATAAAACTAACGAAACGTTAGGTAAATAAAATTAAAAATAAAAATCGAACAAGTTTTTTATTTACGTTTGGAAACAAACATTTGACCAAATTAGCCTGAAGGAAACTCCTTAAAAATTGTAAAAAATTGAAGTTGACAATCATTGTTTACATGGTTTCAGCTCATTTTTTATAATTTGTGAATTTGAGAAATAATTTTTCAGAAATGTGCGCTATATGGGAGTTATGACCTATTATGGGCCGATCATCAAAAATTTAATGTCATGATTTCTGTGAATATAAATATTGTGTATGTTAAACTCTATCTCGATATAAATACTTTTAAAAGATGTATGGCGGTTAAAGTTGATTACGGGGAGGGTCTTATATGGAAGTTTCGACTAATTACGGATAGACCATTATAAAATTAGGTGGCATCATTTCTGTATATTATTTGTGTCGAATTTTATTTGATTACCAACATTCTTAAGAAATTTACGATCGTTAAAGTGATTTTCGGAAGTGGGCCATTTATGGGAGCTACGACTAATTATGGACCGATCATAATAAAACTGTACCGTATTATTTGTATGTATGCATATGAAATATTATTTGGATACCAACATTTTTGCGAGAGTTATGTTCTTTAAAGTGATTTTCGGAAGTGGGCATTATATTGGAGCTACAACCAATTATGGACCGATCACAATAAAATTGTACCGTATTGTTTGTATACATATGAGATATATTTGTATTAAATACTAGCTGACCCGGTTCGCTTGGTAGCCTTAAGCAATCATTAGTGTTGTATTAAATTGAGCTTTTCACGAAATTTACGGCTTTTAAATAAAAATCCATAGAATACCTATTAAAAAGATTTGTTACAGAATAACTTACATATGGTGTAGATATGGGCTCAAGCAAAAAAGAAACGCATTTATTTAAGGCAAATTGGAAATTATATTTATTTATTTATTACTTCATTTTGGGGCCAGCGGATATACAATGTTTTTTGGCGTGCCTACTCAGGAACAAGCCACATACAACTGGCCGTGTGGAAAACATAAATTTTCCAAAATTAAGCCAGCAATAATGAATGATTGGACTTGTGCTTTATTGATGGCAATAGTGAAGGGAATTGGAGTCGCTTGAATTGGAATGGTATATCGTTGGAAATCATCGAATTTCGTGGAATAAGTACGTCTTCGCCTTTGAATCTGCCACAAAATGATTGTTCATCAATTAAATTTGGTGATCAGTTTTTGATGGTCAATCTGGTTCCGTTGCATAACTTTGGTGCGTTTAAGTTGCGAATAAGAATTAGCGGTGATCCAACCTTTAATGTTAGCACATGCGGTGGCGTTCCTGGTTGTTCCAATGAATTCAAAAATTCAGTGGGATAATTGACGGCTTGTTCTTCATCCATTAATGTGTCGATCGATTTGTATTTGATTAATTTGCCGAGCAGTTTCAATTGAATTTGTTCATTGAGCTTGTTGAAGTCATCATTTTTTGGTGCCAAAATTGCATTCCACAGCCAATCCGAAATTTTGTAGAAGATTGTTAGACTTGGGAATACCTTGCCGACAACGCCTTAAATATTCATTTGCATTTGACAGAAGTTAGGCGGGAACGAAATCTCGTTCGTGGTGCGATTAATTGGATTTTTTCCATTTCCGATGTCAAAAAGTTGTTCTGAGAATGTTTGCGCAGACGGGTCTTGCAACAAATTCACACGAATGTTCGTCGATAGCGTGATTTTCTCGACTCGGTTCCAAAGATATGAAGTATTCAAGCATGCGTTCAGCACATCTGCGAATAAGAGCGCCTCCCATCGGTTTGTAGTTTCCTCGAAAATCACGTAGAGTCCCGTCAAGCGCTTCGAGCAATTTGTACCGTTATTATTTATCAACGTTTGAAAAAAACTGACAAATATGCACAAAATGTAGGTATCTTAAATGCAAGAGTACACAAGGTTGTTTATCATCGATTGATAATATAATATTATTTTTAAATTATTGTACAATGTTGCACCTTCGTAAGCGCGGAATATCTTCTGTGATCGAATGATGTAAATATTTTGTAAATAAACTGAAAACTCGGATTTTTGAATGCAAAATTTCGAAAGTTTTAAAATTTTGATATTGGATCGTTAATAACATAAGTTTTTTGTTAATATCTTCGGAACTACATAACCGATTTAAGACTTTGATATCTCGATTTGAAAAACATGACAACGGCTTCTAAAAAATTAAATAAAATAAAAAAAAGCAAAATATATGTATGTATGTATACTCGTATGTCATCGGTGGTGCAATATGAAATTAGGATTTTTCCACGCCACTCCGCCCGCAGACTGAAAATCAAAAATCAGACTTCACAGTGTCACCCGCCTGAATATTCTGAAGATTCTCTGAAAATTTCATCAAACTCGGCCCAGCCGTTTTGGAGTCCATACGTTACATACATACATACATACATCCTATTTTATATATATAGATTATTTGGATACCAACATTTTTGAGTGAGTTATGCTCTTTAAAGTGATTTTCCGAAGTGGGCCTTATATGGGAGCTACGACTAATTGTGGACCGATCTGCACAAAATTTGTAGGTGTGATTTGGCTTCAATTAACACTCATTTGTGATTAAATTTGTTTGGTTCCTCGCATAATTCAAACATTTATGATCGGTAAACCCCAATTTGGGAGGACTTTTGTATGGGGGCCAGATGAAATAATGGACCGATGTCCACCAGTTTCAATTCCATCAGTACTTGGGCCGCAAAAATATCAGTTAGCAAATTTTATCAAAAATGTACATATTTAGTTTTGTATAAAAATTTTTGTTTTTTAAAGAATTTTTGTTTTTTATACCCTACAAACATTTGTGCTGATATTTGTAACGCCCAGAAGTATTGGTCCAACTCCCACCTTAAAGTATACCGATCGACTCAGAATCACTTTCTTTAACGATGTCCGTTCGTCCGTCCGTCTGGCTAGCTGTCCATGTAAAGCTTGTGCGAAGAGTACAGGTCGCAATTTTGAAGATATTTTTTCGGCCCAAGGACGGAGTTGATTGAAACTGTTGGAAATCGGTCCATTATTTCACCTGGCCCCAATACAAATGTACTCCCGAAATTAGGGTTTACCGATCATAAATGTTTGAATTATGCAAGTATCCAAAAATATTTCACCACAGATGAGTAGAAAATGGAGTTAAATCACATCTAAAAATTATGTGAAAATCAGTTTATAATTAGTCGTAGCTCCCATATAGGGTAGCCAGATTTGAAATACGGAAAAACAGTACATCTTATACAAAAAAACAGTACAATTCAAAAAAAAACAGTACATTTTATATTTTAACGAAAACATAACTCTTTATTCATGTAATAACATTTTTGTAATATTAATTTAATAAGCAACAAAAACATTGTTAAAAATACTTAAAAATATGAGATCATAACATATATTATGAACGTTTTTGAAGAAGGTACATAGAAAATATAATTTAAATCATCAATTATATCATCAAAGTCCTTTTAGATTACAATATTTTTGCTTTGCTTGTAATACAAAGTTTTAAATTTATTAGTTTTTGTAAATCAATCTGTATATGTATTAATTTACATTACAAAAGTGAACTTTAAATTTAATGTCAACTCAATTTTACTCCTTTTTCAATATTTTTTAGTAATAATAATGCTGTTCCAATTTACATGGTGTAGAAATGTATTATTTAAAAATCAAGAAGTAACATTTATTGAAAAAAATCCAAGTAACATTTTATCTTAACCCCCTATAACATGACTACTTTAAAATTAAATGTGCCATCAGCTTTTCGAAAAATGTATTTTAATACGTTGTATAAACAACGATATATTTATGAAATCCAATTTGTTTTTTTAATATTCTTCATATTAATCTACAATGTTTAATGGTTAGAAATGCCTTTAGAGCAATGAGGTCCATTTCATGAAACAATAGTTGTTGTATTCATTTCATATGGGCAAAGAAATTTTTTTTATCTATTTTTTTTCAATTTTAATATACATAAGCTTTTAACGAAAAAACAGTACAACGTGTAAAAACAGCACATTTGAAAAAAAAACAGTACGCGTACTGCTAAAAGCAGTACGTCTAGCACCCCTACTCCCATATAAGGCCTTCCGAAAATCACTTTAAGGAGCATAACTCACTCAAAAATGTTGGTATCCAAATAATATTTAACACAAATATATTTCATATGTATACAAACAACACGGTACAATTTTCTTGTGATCGGTCCATAATTAATCGTAGCTCCCATATAAGGCCCACTTCCGAAAATCACTTTAAAGAGCATAACTCTCTCAAAAATGTTGATATTCAAATTTGACACAAAAAAGTTTCTTTTATACAGAAATAATGACACCTAATTTTAAAATGGTCGGTCCATAATTAGTCGAAACTCCCATATAAGACCCTCTCCGTAATTCAATTTAAGCTCCATAAATCTTTTAAAAGTATTTATGTCGAGATAAAGTTCAACATACATAATCAGGCATGTGATGGAAAGCGATATCGAAAACGAATCAGTTTTGGAAATACATTTTAATGCATTTATAATCTAATTTTTAAAATTTTTGTTCTAAGATTCTCTTTAGTAGCCCAATATCTTTATATGTGATAAAAGTTTTTCAATACAGAAATATTACGAAAAAATTGACTTATAAAACTCATTCGTTTTCGATATCGATTTCCATTACATGCCTGAATATTTATATTCATAGACATCATGACACTAAATTTTTGGATGATCGGTCCAGAATAGGTTAATCTCCTATATAACGCCTATTTCTGTAAAACTGCTTTTACATATACTGGGTGTAGGGTATTACACCCTACTTTCTCAGTTGTTTTTATTTACTTTTTTTAGAAGAATAAAATTTTTTCGTTAAACTTTAAATTTGGCATTATTTCTTCTTTAGATGCAATAAAATCTCTTGATCGTCACAAAATATCTTGAGCGTCACATGTAGATTTTTTCCCTTAAAACGCTTATAATTGCAGTATATAAGTTTGTCATTCCGTTTATAATTTCCACAATATAATTCTCCGACCCTATAAAGTATATATATTCTGGATCCTTATAGATAGCGGAGTCGATTAAGCCATGTCCGTCTGTCTGGATGTTGAAATCAGTTTTTTGAAGTCCCCTGATATCTTCAGGATCCAAGTCCTCAATAATTCTGGCAGACATGCTTTTGAAAAGTTTGCTATTTAAAATAAGCAAAATCGGTTTAGGCCAACCAGAGTTATGGACCAATATGTGAGACAACCTCCATAAAAATTTGATATTTTTTGTCCATTTTATTGCAATATTTTGAAATATATTGAAGATAATGCCATGAAATTTTGTATACGTTGTTTTTATGATAAAAAAAAAGTGTGCGGAAAATAGTATAAATCGGTCCATTTTTTCTCATAGCCCCCATACAAAAATCTTCCCGAAATATTGCTCAATTATATGTAAGTGCTTATAAAATTGGAATATCGAGACAAAATTCAGCAAAAATAAGTTTTATGCAAAAATAAATCGCAAAACAAAATTTTTTTTAGTTCGGTCCATGTTTGACCATAGCCCCCATATAAAGTCCACTTCCAAAAATCACTTTAATAGTCATAAATCTATAATCTATATATATAAAAATGGTGTAAAAAATGTATAGTAATTCATGAAATGAGAACGGCTGGGCCGATTTCTGTAAAATTTTTGGAAAATCCCTCCGGAAAAGTCCGAAAATTGGAAAAATCGAGTTTTTGTATGAAATTATTCCTTAATGGCTTTCCAAATCAAAAAATATAAATTTCTTAATGTAAACCATGAAAAATGCGAAACGCGGAAAATTGGAAAACCTCTCCGCAAAAATCGGAAAATTGGAAATCTCGAAAATCGAGTTTTTGTATGAAATTTTGTGTGGGAAATTATTCCTTAATTGCTTTCCAAATTAAAAAATAGAAAGTTCTTAGTGTAAATCATGGGAAATTGCGGAAAATGCGAAATGCGGAAAATCTCTCCGCAAAAGTAGGAAAATTGGACAAATTGATTTTTTTTGTACGAAATTTTGTGTGAAATTATTTCTGTTGTATTATATTATTACTCTAAAGTTTGTCTGAAGGCTTAAAATTGGGGCGAGGCAAAGTTCGCCAGGTCTGCTAGTCTCTTATATATAAGGGTACCAATCCAAAATTTTACACGGATCATTTACATTTTTTTTTTGTTAATTCAACTTTATTCATATAAATAAACAATACAATATTGGTGCCTCAGCGCCAGTAAGGCAGTTTTGAGGCGAGTTGGCAAAGTTTAAATAACAATTATTATAAAAAAATATTTAATAGTTTCTTTTTACAAGCAATAAGGTCATTTGAATTTTATATAAATATATTTAATTTATTTCTATATATTTATTTCCAATATTTCGCTATCACAATGGATAGCTTCTTCAGGGATAATATAAGTTTTGAATTATAATATATAATATAATATAAACGAACTAAATATATAAAAAAATATTCATAAAAAAAATAAAAATATAATAATAATATAATAAAAAAAAAAAATAAAAATAAAAATGTTTAATTATTTTTAATGTTTGACAAAAACTGAGATCATAGCTATTATGTCAGAAATTCTTCCAACTTTTGTCAAATATAATTTTTCAATGAATTTTTAAAAAATTAAATTTGACTTATAAGTTTTAAACTTTGAGGTACGACTACCCATAAATTCTATCCGCTGTTTGGTTGTTTCCAATCTACAACGAGCAATTGCTAAGTTGCTATTATTCCGCGTATTAAACGTACTTTGATTTCTTAAAAACTGCACAGTGTGGTGTCCAATATTATTAAGGCATTTAAAAACGAATAGCAAAAGTTGAAATTTGTATAACCCATGAATCGGTAATGTAAATTTGAATATATCATTGTACAAGGATATTGTTGAATATGTTGGCGGGAGGTTTAACGCTTTATTTTGAGTACTTTGAAGCGATTTCAGTTCAACGCCATTCTTATATCCATATAAAATTGCTAAATGGTTAAAATGGTTTGAATTATAAATTAAAAATTTTGTATTTTGTTTAAATTTGTTTTTGAATTTGTACAAAATACACACAGCTTTAGCTGTCTTTGTTTTAAGATAACGGATATGCTGACTCCAAGTCCAAGTAGGGTCCTTATCTAATCTCCTATAATTAGAATCATCCCTTATAATATCATTTATTCTTAACTCATAATCAGTTTTATTCATTGCCACCGTTGTATTCCCTTTGTCTGCATTTAAGATAATAATGTCCCTATTAGATCTCAAAAATCTATCTGTCTCCTTTACTTTGTTCAATATAAACTTATCCCTATTAGTTAGTCTCATTTTATTAATGTGGTTATCTATACTTGTAGTCAGTTTTGTTCTTGCTATTTCCTGTTCCTCTTTTTTCTTAAGTGTCTGTACTAAATCCTCTCCTTCAGTTATAACGATTCTAATTATAGGAGATTAGATAAGGACCCTACTAATAAACTTGAAAAGATGAATAATAATTTAGTTCAGGAACTTTTTATTAATGAAATAATTACAATTACAGAAAGGAATAAATTTAAAACTAATACAGCAATGGCATCTAGACTATACGGTCTTCCAAAAATTCATAAAATGGATTTTCCATTGAGACCAATATGTTCAATGATAAATTCTCCATCATATGAACTGTGTAAATATATAACAAGAATTCTTAATAAAATTACTGAAAATTCAAAATATAATGTTAAGGATTCTCTTCAATTTAAAGACAGAATTAAGAAATTTACATTAGATAATAATGAGAGATTAATTTCTCTTGATGTAGTTTCATTGTTTCCTAGCATTCCAATAGACTTAGCTATTAATATAGTAGAAGAAAAATGGAATATAATAAGGAAACATACTAATATGGAACAGGACTTATTTTTACGTATTCTTAAATTTTGTATAATAGATAGTAGATATTTTCAATTAAATAATCATATATATAACCAAATGAAAGGACTTCCTATGGGTTCGTCAGCTTCTCCGATTGTAGCAGATATAGTTATGGAAAGATTATTAGATATATGTATTGAAAAATTAATTATAAAACCGAAGATCTTAACAAAATATGTTGACGATTTATTTTGTATAATTTCTGAATATTATAGAACAAATGCTAGATATTTTTAACTCATTTCATGCGGACATTAAATTTACAATTGAAAGGGAATCTAATTCAAGAATATCATATTTGGACACCTTGATAATTAGAAGAGGAAATAGGATATTAATAGATTGGTATCAAAAACCAACATCTTCTGGTAGAATTATTAATTATTTCTCTAAACATCCAAAGAGAATAATTATTAATACAGCTAAAAATTTTATAGAAAGAGTTCTAAAAATATGTGATTCAGAATTTCATGGAGATAATAAAAAGAAGATTTCAAATATTTTAAGTGATAATAGCTTTCCTAAACAATTAATAACAGATTTATTAATACGACATGATAATTATAGAATAAATAACCGAAATAGTATTACAGAACAGAGGATATATAAGTCGGTAACATATATACCAAAATTTTCAGAAAGATTAGAAAAATCAAATATATATGATAACCAAATATACAAAATAGCTCATAAATCTTTTAACACAGTAGGTAAACTATTTACTAAAATGAAAGATAAAATAAAGAGAATGGATATGTCAAATATTGTTTATAAAATACCATGTAAGGGGAATGATAGTGGACAGTGTAATAAAGTATATATAGGTACAACAAAGAATAAACTAAAGAATAAACTAGAAATATATCACAGAAAACAGCTTTATCAACTCATTGTGCTAATCTAAACCATTATCCAGATTTTGAAAATACAATGGTTTTAAACACAGAAAATAATTATAAACGTAGATTTATGTTAGAAATGTTACAAATTATAAAGGTTCCGACAATTTCGAGAATTAATTTTAAGTCAGACACTGAAAATGTAGCACAAAATTATAGATACTTAATTTATAAAAATAGAAACGGAAGTTAAAAAATAATTTATTTACATATAGATCAAGTTTCATTTGAAAAATATTTCTTTGTTTTTTGAATTTATAAAAAAAAATTTTTTAATTTGTCAGTTATTATTAAATTTGTTATAATTCGTTAAAAATTGTAAAACTAAGAAAGAAAAAAACCCTGACGAAGGCACTCAAGGAAGTGCCGAAATATTGGATTTAAATAAACGTTAAAAAGTTTTTTATATATAAAAAAAAAGACCTTAAGCTTGAAAAATTAGTAATAATTGAAATAATAAAGGTCGAATAAAAATACATATTCCTAAATTAACACTTTTAACATTTATTAAATTTTTTTTAGATATTAAAAAAAAATCGGGTCAAAAAATATTCTTTTCGGTTTTAATCATGATATATATCGTTGGAAAAGTATTTTTAATACCTTTTGTTTAATGTATTAGAAATTATCAGACACCCAGTAGTTCTCAAGATATAAGCCTATATATTTTCAACTTTACGCGCCCCCCCCCTCGAAAATTTGCGTGACCGCCAACAAATTTTTTTTGCTGGCATCTCCTCTAAAAGCCCTATTTGATGAAGTTTTTTTTTAAGCAAAGTCACTAAAACCGAATTGATCCCCTTTTTATACTCTGACATCAGACAAACTCTGTAAATTATGGTAAGAATTGGTAATTAAATCAATTAAAAATGGTGAAAATTAGACAAGATTTCAAAATATTTAACATAAATTATGTTGGTCGTAAAATTGTCTTTCAATCAATATATAAAATAATAATTAAATTTGCACTAAGACTGAATAGAAAACACAGAATAACGATATTCTAGTCCTATAACCAGTGTAGTTTTTGTATTTCTTATTACGTTTAGGTTTAGGTTCATTTCACCCTATTCCTCTTATTGGAATTCTAATGGTGTTAAAAAATTTCAATAGTACAGACACAAACCTTAACCTTTTTTGTAAAAACTCTTATTTTCCCCTTATTCAGTAAATTTAAAATTTATTCAACATTAAGTGTTACAGATAATATCAAAAAAGACGATGTGTTGGGAAGAGTATTTATAATCCTTCCAGACAATACCAAGTGCTTCTACCTTAGAATGCTTTTGCTTGTGGTTAAAGGTCCAACTTCATTTTTAGATTTAAAAACAGTAAATGCTGTAGAAGAATATCCTACATTTCATTTTGCATGTTTGGCTTTAGGATTGCTGAAAGATGATAAACAGTGGGACAATGCACTTGAAGAAGCAGGTTTGAGTGATCATCCTGCTAAACTCCGTGATCTTTTTGCAATTAAGTTGCTTAACTGTCAATTGCCTAATGCTAATCTCTTAGAAAAAACATAAAAACAATTTATCAGAGGATATAAAGCGAATACTTGAGATTGAATTGCAAGTAGAATCAGACTAACGTAGAAGAGGTCTATAGAAAATGCTTGCTTGTGATTGAAGATGCAGTTCTTTCTATAGGCCAATCTTTAGAACAATATGAAATGCCCATGTTTTCAAGATTGGATAATGTTGTGCCTAACAGAGAATATCTAGCTGAAATAAACTATAATGTAGACGACTTGCAACAAGAAGTAGTTTGTAGGCATGATATTCTAACAAATGAACAAAAATTAGTATATAATCAAGTCATTAACAGCGTTGAACCATTACCACGGTCAAGTAATATTTCTTGATGCACCAGGCGGTACAGAGAAAACGTATCTTATTAACCTTCTTCTTACAAAAGTTAGAAGTCATGGAGAAGTTGGCTGTATCATCTTCAGGAATAGCAGCTACATTGTTAAAACGTGGTGAGACCGCACACTCTGCATTTAAAATTCCACTTGATGTACAATACCAAGAGACCCCAATATGCAACATTTCAAAACAAAGTAATTTGGCATATGTACTGAAAATGTTTAAACTTATAGTTGGGGATGAAAGCTCAATGGCACATAAAGGTGGATTTGAAGCACTTCATAGATCACTAAAAGATAAAAGGTCAAACAATGCTGTAATGGGAGGAATTACTGTACTATTAGCTGAAGATTTTCCGCAAACATTTCCAGTTGTACCAGAGCTGATGAGGTAAAAGCTTGCCTTAAGTCATTATACATATGGCTTCATACGTTAAAACTTTCTCTTCAGAAAAATATGCGTTCCCATTTGCGAGGAGAAGACTCAGCAGCACATTTTTCAGAAATATTTTTGAAAGTTGGGCATGGAATATATCCTGAAGTTCAAGGTAAGCTAATCATACCTGTAGGTCTAGGCACAGTAGTAAATACATTGGCGGAACTAACAACAAAGGTATATCTTGATATATTAAATATCAATCAAAAGTCAGATGACTCGTTATGTGAACGTGCAATCTTAACGCCAAAAAACGATAGAGCCGCAGCAATTAATGACCATATGTTAAAATTATTTGATTCTCCGGTAATGGAATATACCTCCATAGATTCAGTTATGCAAACAGACGATGCCATTAACTATCCTGTTGAGTTTCTGAATTCCCTAAATCCTCCTGGATATCCACCTCACAGGCTGTGCTAAAGGAAAAATGGTATCTATACCACGTATACCACTTAAACCTTCAGAATATACATTTGAGTTTAAACGACTGCAGTTTCCTCTTAAAATATCGTTAACTGTTACAATAAACAAATCCCAGGGACAGTCTTTAAAGGTTGCCGGTGTATACTTGAACGATGATTGTTTCTCACATGGTCAATTTTATGTCGATTGCTCAAGAGTAAGTGGAAACAAAAATTTATATTTTCTATCACCTGACGGTAAAACAAGAAATGTTGTCTACAAAGAAGTTCTTCGTTAGAAGATGGGAATTTCTGCATTATTGCACAATAATGTTTACATTCCAATACAGAAACAAATTCCTACTCCTGATAAATACATTCCTTTAACAAAATATGAATATCCTATACGAGAAACCCTTTCTGAAACCCAGTAAGAAAATCCATAAACATTTTGCAAAATATCTTTAAAAATATTGCCACCAAAAACAAAACAATTCCTTAAAGACTGTGTTAATCATCCATCATCAAAATCAACACTTTCAAAAACCCATTTCATTCAAGTTAAATTATAAATGCAATTCATGTTATAGCAAATTATATTGTCTTTATGTATATATATCTTACAGCACATGAAAATCATAATAAATTCTTGCAATGGAAATAAAATTAAAACAACAAAATATTTTCAAACAAATAATCAATACATGGTAAAAACTTAAATTTAATAACATTACATGATTTACTATTCTATTAAATTATTTATTTTTTCAAAATATACATCTCTAACTAGATGAATCTTCTGTGTAGTAAAGAAATCTAACAAAATAAAATTTTTCAAATGATCCTGCAATTCATTAAGTTTATGAGTGCTTTGCCGCTAAAAGATGTTAGGAACCAATATTGGGGAAGACATTTGAATACATGGATCATTTGGGACTTGCGCTTGACGATCTCATTGAAGGCATTTTAACAATGGTATTATATTAGTCAAGTTAACATTAGTTTTATTTATATAGTATCACAAAAATGAATAGTTTAATTAAACTGATGATGTGTGTGATAGGGTATATAAATGTCTGCGGGAGGTTCGAAAGAATTTAATACACTAAACCTGAGCTAAATTCTTCTTCGGTGGTTCTCTGACATTATGGCTACAAAACATTGTTGTCATTATGTGCAACAAATAATGTAACTCAATAAATGTCAATCAAGAAGAATATTGGTAAAAAGTTTAATTTCAAAAAAATCATTTTGTAGATTTAGCTCACGTTAGATACATTCGCAGAACAATTTTTTTTTAAATTATCTAAACCAATTCTGCATTTCATATTTATAATGTACAAAATACTTTGAAGGCTATTGGACATCAATGATATTGAAGTTATGATACGCACTATATATTTGGCAGTCGCTGTACGATCTCAAATGTTTTCTAATGCAACATGAACGATCAACAAGAATAATTTGTAAATTTCATACAAGATTTTTAATCCAATCATAATTCAAGATTCAGCATTTTTAGTATACGTTTTAATAATGTTGGAAACAGCCTATATCATGTTGGAAGGTGTATTTATTTTACACAATAATTAAAAGTTCTATAATAAATATTTTAAAATAACTTATGTAGTTGTTTTGTTATTTCCACATTTTTTTCGCTAACAAAGTAGCGGGTTGCATGCTAGTATTAATATAATAATAGGTATTAAGATATTTAAAAGTTTAATGATTAATTATTAAAAAATAAATTGATTAAATCTAGGACGACGGTAGCTGATGACTTCTACGACTTTTCGACTTCAACTTATCGACTTCAATCACCAACTGACTCTTTCTTGAGGACGATCACTCGATTTAACGACTTCATCTGACAACTGGAAATTACGACTTTAACTGGAACTGACATTTGGAAACGCTCTTTACTACTGAATGGATGACAACTTAGGGCAATGGGAATGACACCACTTTACATAAATGGAAATATGTTTCGTTAAGAATTAACATTCATCTCTGTATTTAAATGAGCTGAATGTTTTTTTGTTAACACCAGTCATGACCAGGACTATTATTCGGCAACAAATTTGAAATAATATTATTAACTTCATCTTGTTTGGTGTAATTAATACGAAATCTTTGATCATGAAGTATTAATGTTCTTAGAGAATTGCATGTATCATTAGGAAATTGATTAATTTGTGACTTCAAATCTTCGACTGTTTGAATTAAGTGTTTATTTAATAATCCAGCTTTTTGGCAATCATCGAAAATCGGTTCTCCATTAGTGTTCTTAATATTAACAGATTTCTTTGGAGTTCTACCCAGTGTTTCATTTAAAAATTTCCAACACTTTTTGGGATTTTCCTGTATTACATTCAAATTATCTTCATAAAAAAAGTTCATTGAATCTCTACATGCTTTTTTAATAACTCGGCTGATTTCTTTTAACTTTTTTGTTACGTCAGCATTATCAGGTGTTCTTTTTCTCATCCTCAGAAGATGTTTTTTTAATCTGATCAAGTTTTGCAAATTTTCATTTATCCATGGCGTAATTTCTTGTTTAATATTTCCTTTTACTCTTTTTTCCTCGGTAGAATTTTTAACAGCATCACTAGCACATAAAATTAAAGCTTTTGTATCAATTTGCAAATCTCCGGTCTCTTGAATTGTTGGCAAATGTTCACGGATGTAGTCATTTACGCGATCATAATTACAAACAATAAGAATATCTTCCAAATCAATATGACTTCGAGTTTCAGAATTAATTCTACAAGAGATTCTATTATGATCAGAGAACGTATACTCTATACTATCAATCAACATATCGATAGAAATGTTTGTGTATACATTATCGATTGAAGATCCACTATATGAACGAGTAATTAAAGTATGCCAATTTATGAAATCGTAGTTTGCCAGCAACTTAACGAGGTCTTCTGAATTTGTGCTTAAACAATCTATATTTGAGTCACCAACAAAAATACATGGATTGCCACCGTAAGAACTAACAAAGTTTTCCAAAATAGATAAAAATTTATTAACATCACATTTCTGGGATCTATAAAATGACACGAATTTTATACTTTTTCCATTTAGTTTTTGGTTTCGCAAAGTTAAAACAATTGTGTCAGTATAATCAACACTCGCACATAATTCAACATTGAAATTCAAATCCTCACGAACGTAAATTGTGGTACCTCCATAACCGTCTGATCGACAATAATGTACCCTAAACCCAGCAATTTCATACACTTGAGTCAAACTATCATCAAACCAAGTTTCTTGAACAGCTACCATATTGGGTAGACAGATGCCTAAATCAAACTGCAGGATTTTGAGAATATCGGTCCATATTTGACTATGTCCCCCATCCACGTTAATACTAATATATATCTTAAATATACCGTTATTATGTTAAAATTCGACGTGAAATATCCTCATATGCATGAAAATCACTGTTCCAAAATTTAAGAAGATCGGCCCATAATTTGTCATAGCTGCCATATAAGAACCATTTCCAAAAAACAAATAAACCCACAAAAATGCCTAATAAATATCGCTATCTGTATACCAGAGAGGAAAAAATCCTATCCTGCATACAAAATTTTGAAAAAATGTGTTTTTTTAATCTTTCAGATCTTATAATTCTATGATTATAGTACCTACAGACACATATGATTATTAAATTAAAGCCTAATGTCTTGGCTATTAATATTAATAAACTAAATTAACACTTTTAACATTTATTTAATTTTTTTTAGATATTAAAAAAAATTCGGGTCAAAAAATATTCTTTTCGGTTTTAATCATGATATATATCGTTGGAAAAGTATTTTTAATACCTTTTGTTTAATGTATTAGAAATTATCAGACACCTAGTAGTTCTCAAGATATAAGCCTATATATTTTCAACTTTACGGGCCCGCCCCCTCGAAAATTTGCGCGGCCGCCAACAATTTTTTTTGCTGGCATCTCCTCTAAAAGCCCTATTTGATGAAGTTTTTTTTTTAAGCAAAGTCACTAAAACCGAATTGATCCCCTTTTTTATACTCTGTTTGTTAAATTACACTCAAAATTATTATGAATATCAGACAAACTCTGTAAATTATGGTAAGAATTGGTAATTAAATCAATTAAAAATGGTGAAAATTAGACAAGATTTCAAAATATTTAAAATAAATTATATTGGTCGTGAAATTGTCTTTCAATCAATATATAAAATAATAATTAAATTTGCACTAAGACTGAATAGAAAACACAGAATAACGATATTCTAGTCATATAACCAGTGTAGTTTTTGAATTTCTTATTACGTTTAGGTTTAGGTTCATTTCACCCTATTCCTCTTATTTGAATTCTAATGGTGTTAAAAATTGCAATAGTACAGACACAAACCTTAACCTTTTTTGTAAAAACTCTTATTTTCCCCTTATTCAATAAATTTAAAATTTATTCAACATTAAGTGTTACAGATAATATCAAAAAAGACGATGTGTTGGGAAGAGTATTTATAATCCTTCCAGACAATACCGAGTGCTTCTACCTTAGAATGCTTTTGCATGTGGTCCAATTTCATTTTTAGATTTAAAAACAGTAAATGCTGTAGAATATCCTACATTTCATTTTGCATGTTTGGCTTTAGGATTGCTGAAAGATGATAAACAGTGGGACAATGCACTTGAAGAAGCAGGTTTGAGTGATCATCCTGCTAAACTCCGCGATCTTTTTGCAATTAAGTTGCTTAAATGTCAATTGTCTAATGCAGTTAATCTCTTAGAAAAAACATAAAAATAATTTATCAGAGGATATAAAGCGAATACTTGAGATTGAATTGCAAGTAGAATCAGACTAACGTAGAAGAGGTCTATAGAAAATGCTTGCTTGTGATTGAAGATGCAGTTCTTTCTATAGGTTGCCAATCTTTAGAACAATATGAAATGCCCATGTTTTCAAGATTGGATAATGTCAAGAGAATATCTAGCTGAAATAAACTATAATGTAGACGACTTGCAACAAGAAGTAGTTTGTAGGCATGATACTCTAACAAATAAACAAAAATTAGTATATAATCAAGTCATTAACAGCGTTGAACCATTACCACGGTCAAGTAATATTTCTTGATGCACAAGGCGGTAAAGAGAAAACGTATCTTATTAACCTTCTTCTTACAAAAGTTAGAAGTCATGGAGAAGTTGGCTGTATCATCTTCAGGAATAGCAGCTACATTGTTAAAACGTGGTGAGACCGCACACTCTGCATTTAAAATTCCACTTGATGTACAATACCAAGAGACCCCAATATGCAACATTTCAAAACAAAGTAATTTGGCATATGTACTGAAAATGTTTAAACATATAGTTGGGGATGAAAGCTCAATGGCATATAAAGGTGGATTTGAAGCACTTCATAGATCACTAAAAGATATAAGGTCAAACAATGCTGTAATGGGAGGAATTACTGTACTATTAGCTGGAGATTTTCCGCAAACATTTCCAGTTGTACCAGAGCTGATGAGGTAAAAGCTTGCCTTAAGTCATTATACATATGGCTTCATACGTTAAAACTTTCTCTTCAGAAAAATATGCGTGCCCATTTGCGAGGAGAAGACTCAGCAGCACATTTTTCAGAAATATTTTTGAAAGTTGGGCATGGAATATATCCTGAAGTTCAAGGTAAGCTAATCATACCTGTAGATCTAGGCACAGTAGTAAATACATTGGCGGAACTAACAACAAAGGTATATCTTGATATATTAAATATCAATCAAAAGTCAGATGACTCGTTATGTGAACGTGCAATCTTAACGCCAAAAAACGATAGAGCCGCAGCAATTAATGACCATATGTTAAAATTATTTGATTCTCCGGTAATGGAATATACCTCCATAGATTCAGTTATGCAAACAGACGATGCCATTAACTATCCTGTTGAGTTTCTGAATTCCCTAAATCCTCCTGGATATCCACCTCACAGGCTGTGCTAAAGGAAAAATGGTATCTATACCACAATACCACTTAAACCTTCAGAATATACATTTGAGTTTAAACGACTGCAGTTTCCTCTTAAAATATCGTTAGCTGTTACAATAAACAAATCCCAGGGACAGTCTTTAAAGGTTGCCGGTGTATACTTGAACGATGATTGTTTCTCACATGGTCAATTTTATGTCGATTGCTCAAGAGTAAGTGGAAACAAAAATTTATATTTTCTATCACCTGACGGTAAAACAAGAAATGTTGTCTACAAAGAAGTTCTTCGTTAGAAGATGGGAATTTCTGCATTATTGCACAATAATGTTTACATTCCAATACAGAAACAAATTCCTACTCCTGATAAATACATTCCTTTAACAAAATATGAATATCCTATACGAGAAACCCTTTCTGAAACCCAGTAAGAAAATCCATAAACATTTTGCAAAATATCTTTAAAAATATTGCCACCAAAAACAAAACAATTCCTTAAAGACTGTGTTAATCATCCATCATCAAAATCAACACTTTCAAAAACCCATTTCATTCAAGTTAAATTATAAATGCAATTCATGTTATAGCAAATTATATTGTCTTTATGTATATATATCTTACAGCACATGAAAATCATAATAAATTCTTGCAATGGAAATAAAATTAAAACAACAAAATATTTTCAAACAAATAATCAATACATGGTAAAAACTTAAATTTAATAACATTACATGATTTACTATTCTATTAAATTATTTATTTTTTCAAAATATACATCTCTAACTAGATGAATCTTCTGTGTAGTAAAGAAATCTAACAAAATAAAATTTTTCAAATGATCCTGCAATTCATTAAGTTTATGAGTGCTTTGCCGCTAAAAGATGTTAGGAACCAATATTGGGGAAGACATTTGAATACATGGATCATTTGGGACTTGCGCTTGACGATCTCATTGAAGGCATTTTAACAATGGTATTATATTAGTCAAGTTAACATTAGTTTTATTTATATAGTATCACAAAAATGAATAGTTTAATTAAACTGATGATGTGTGTGATAGGGTATATAAATGTCTGCGGGAGGTTCGAAAGAATTTAATACACTAAACCTGAGCTAAATTCTTCTTCGGTGGTTCTCTGACATTATGGCTACAAAACATTGTTGTCATTATGTGCAACAAATAATGTAACTCAATAAATGTCAATCAAGAAGAATATTGGTAAAAAGTTTAATTTCAAAAAAATCATTTTGTAGATTTAGCTCACGTTAGATACATTCGCAGAACAATTTTTTTTTAAATTATCTAAACCAATTCTGCATTTCATATTTATAATGTACAAAATACTTTGAAGGCTATTGGACATCAATGATATTGAAGTTATGATACGCACTATATATTTGGCAGTCGCTGTACGATCTCAAATGTTTTCTAATGCAACATGAACGATCAACAAGAATAATTTGTAAATTTCATACAAGATTTTTAATCCAATCATAATTCAAGATTCAGCATTTTTAGTATACGTTTTAATAATGTTGGAAACAGCCTATATCATGTTGGAAGGTGTATTTATTTTACACAATAATTAAAAGTTCTATAATAAATATTTTAAAATAACTTATGTAGTTGTTTTGTTATTTCCACATTTTTTTCGCTAACAAAGTAGCGGGTTGCATGCTAGTATTAATATAATAATAGGTATTAAGATATTTAAAAGTTTAATGATTAATTATTAAAAAATAAATTGATTAAATCTAGGACGACGGTAGCTGATGACTTCTACGACTTTTCGACTTCAACTTATCGACTTCAATCACCAACTGACTCTTTCTTGAGGACGATCACTCGATTTAACGACTTCATCTGACAACTGGAAATTACGACTTTAACTGGAACTGACATTTGGAAACGCTCTTTACTACTGAATGGATGACAACTTAGGGCAATGGGAATGACACCACTTTACATAAATGGAAATATGTTTCGTTAAGAATTAACATTCATCTCTGTATTTAAATGAGCTGAATGTTTTTTTGTTAACACCAGTCATGACCAGGACTATTATTCGGCAACAAATTTGAAATAATATTATTAACTTCATCTTGTTTGGTGTAATTAATACGAAATCTTTGATCATGAAGTATTAATGTTCTTAGAGAATTGCATGTATCATTAGGAAATTGATTAATTTGTGACTTCAAATCTTCGACTGTTTGAATTAAGTGTTTATTTAATAATCCAGCTTTTTGGCAATCATCGAAAATCGGTTCTCCATTAGTGTTCTTAATATTAACAGATTTCTTTGGAGTTCTACCCAGTGTTTCATTTAAAAATTTCCAACACTTTTTGGGATTTTCCTGTATTACATTCAAATTATCTTCATAAAAAAAGTTCATTGAATCTCTACATGCTTTTTTAATAACTCGGCTGATTTCTTTTAACTTTTTTGTTACGTCAGCATTATCAGGTGTTCTTTTTCTCATCCTCAGAAGATGTTTTTTTAATCTGATCAAGTTTTGCAAATTTTCATTTATCCATGGCGTAATTTCTTGTTTAATATTTCCTTTTACTCTTTTTTCCTCGGTAGAATTTTTAACAGCATCACTAGCACATAAAATTAAAGCTTTTGTATCAATTTGCAAATCTCCGGTCTCTTGAATTGTTGGCAAATGTTCACGGATGTAGTCATTTACGCGATCATAATTACAAACAATAAGAATATCTTCCAAATCAATATGACTTCGAGTTTCAGAATTAATTCTACAAGAGATTCTATTATGATCAGAGAACGTATACTCTATACTATCAATCAACATATCGATAGAAATGTTTGTGTATACATTATCGATTGAAGATCCACTATATGAACGAGTAATTAAAGTATGCCAATTTATGAAATCGTAGTTTGCCAGCAACTTAACGAGGTCTTCTGAATTTGTGCTTAAACAATCTATATTTGAGTCACCAACAAAAATACATGGATTGCCACCGTAAGAACTAACAAAGTTTTCCAAAATAGATAAAAATTTATTAACATCACATTTCTGGGATCTATAAAATGACACGAATTTTATACTTTTTCCATTTAGTTTTTGGTTTCGCAAAGTTAAAACAATTGTGTCAGTATAATCAACACTCGCACATAATTCAACATTGAAATTCAAATCCTCACGAACGTAAATTGTGGTACCTCCATAACCGTCTGATCGACAATAATGTACCCTAAACCCAGCAATTTCATACACTTGAGTCAAACTATCATCAAACCAAGTTTCTTGAACAGCTACCATATTGGGTAGACAGATGCCTAAATCAAACTGCAGGATTTTGAGAATATCGGTCCATATTTGACTATGTCCCCCATCCACGTTAATACTAATATATATCTTAAATATACCGTTATTATGTTAAAATTCGACGTGAAATATCCTCATATGCATGAAAATCACTGTTCCAAAATTTAAGAAGATCGGCCCATAATTTGTCATAGCTGCCATATAAGAACCATTTCCAAAAAACAAATAAACCCACAAAAATGCCTAATAAATATCGCTATCTGTATACCAGAGAGGAAAAAATCCTATCCTGCATACAAAATTTTGAAAAAATGTGTTTTTTTAATCTTTCAGATCTTATAATTCTATGAGTATAGTACCTACAGACACATATGATTATTAAATTAAAGCCTAATGTCTTGGCTATTAATATTAATAAACTAAATTAACACTTTTAACATTTATTTAATTTTTTGTAGATATTAAAAAAAATTCGGGTCAAAAAATATTCTTTTCGGTTTTAATCATGATATATATCGTTGGAAAAGTATTTTTAATACCTTTTGTTTAATGTATTAGAAATTATCAGACACCTAGTAGTTCTCAAGATATAAGCCTATATATTTTCAACTTTACGGGCCCGCCCCCTCGAAAATTTGCGCGGCCGCCAACAATTTTTTTTGCTGGCATCTCCTCTAAAAGCCCTATTTGATGAAGTTTTTTTTTTAAGCAAAGTCACTAAAACCGAATTGATCCCCTTTTTTATACTCTGTTTGTTAAATTACACTCAAAATTATTATGAATATCAGACAAACTCTGTAAATTATGGTAAGAATTGGTAATTAAATCAATTAAAAATGGTGAAAATTAGACAAGATTTCAAAATATTTAAAATAAATTATATTGGTCGTGAAATTGTCTTTCAATCAATATATAAAATAATAATTAAATTTGCACTAAGACTGAATAGAAAACACAGAATAACGATATTCTAGTCATATAACCAGTGTAGTTTTTGAATTTCTTATTACGTTTAGGTTTAGGTTCATTTCACCCTATTCCTCTTATTTGAATTCTAATGGTGTTAAAAATTGCAATAGTACAGACACAAACCTTAACCTTTTTTGTAAAAACTCTTATTTTCCCCTTATTCAATAAATTTAAAATTTATTCAACATTAAGTGTTACAGATAATATCAAAAAAGACGATGTGTTGGGAAGAGTATTTATAATCCTTCCAGACAATACCGAGTGCTTCTACCTTAGAATGCTTTTGCATGTGGTCCAATTTCATTTTTAGATTTAAAAACAGTAAATGCTGTAGAATATCCTACATTTCATTTTGCATGTTTGGCTTTAGGATTGCTGAAAGATGATAAACAGTGGGACAATGCACTTGAAGAAGCAGGTTTGAGTGATCATCCTGCTAAACTCCGCGATCTTTTTGCAATTAAGTTGCTTAAATGTCAATTGTCTAATGCAGTTAATCTCTTAGAAAAAACATAAAAATAATTTATCAGAGGATAAAAAGCGAATACTTGAGATTGAATTGCAAGTAGAATCAGACTAACGTAGAAGAGGTCTATAGAAAATGCTTGCTTGTGATTGAAGATGCAGTTCTTTCTATAGGTTGCCAATCTTTAGAACAATATGAAATGCCCATGTTTTCAAGATTGGATAATGTCAAGAGAATATTTAGCTGAAATAAACTATAATGTAGACGACTTGCAACAAGAAGTAGTTTGTAGGCATGATACTCTAACAAATAAACAAAAATTAGTATATAATCAAGTCATTAACAGCGTTGAACCATTACCACGGTCAAGTAATATTTCTTGATGCACAAGGCGGTAAAGAGAAAACGTATCTTATTAACCTTCTTCTTACAAAAGTTAGAAGTCATGGAGAAGTTGGCTGTATCATCTTCAGGAATAGCAGCTACATTGTTAAAACGTGGTGAGACCGCACACTCTGCATTTAAAATTCCACTTGATGTACAATACCAAGAGACCCCAATATGCAACATTTCAAAACAAAGTAATTTGGCATATGTACTGAAAATGTTTAAACATATAGTTGGGGATGAAAGCTCAATGGCACATAAAGGTGGATTTGAAGCACTTCATAGATCACTAAAAGATATAAGGTCAAACAATGCTGTAATGGGAGGAATTACTGTACTATTAGCTGGAGATTTTCCGCAAACATTTCCAGTTGTACCAGAGCTGATGAGGTAAAAGCTTGCCTTAAGTCATTATACATATGGCTTCATACGTTAAAACTTTCTCTTCAGAAAAATATGCGTGCCCATTTGCGAGGAGAAGACTCAGCAGCACATTTTTCAGAAATATTTTTGAAAGTTGGGCATGGAATATATCCTGAAGTTCAAGGTAAGCTAATCATACCTGTAGATCTAGGCACAGTAGTAAATACATTGGCGGAACTAACAACAAAGGTATATCTTGATATATTAAATATCAATCAAAAGTCAGATGACTCGTTATGTGAACGTGCAATCTTAACGCCAAAAAACGATAGAGCCGCAGCAATTAATGACCATATGTTAAAATTATTTGATTCTCCGGTAATGGAATATACCTCCATAGATTCAGTTATGCAAACAGACGATGCCATTAACTATCCTGTTGAGTTTCTGAATTCCCTAAATCCTCCTGGATATCCACCTCACAGGCTGTGCTAAAGGAAAAATGGTATCTATACCACGTATACCACTTAAACCTTCAGAATATACATTTGAGTTTAAACGACTGCAGTTTCCTCTTAAAATATCGTTAACTGTTACAATAAACAAATCCCAGGGACAGTCTTTAAAGGTTGCCGGTGTATACTTGAACGATGATTGTTTCTCACATGGTCAATTTTATGTCGATTGCTCAAGAGTAAGTGGAAACAAAAATTTATATTTTCTATCACCTGACGGTAAAACAAGAAATGTTGTCTACAAAGAAGTTCTTCGTTAGAAGATGGGAATTTCTGCATTATTGCACAATAATGTTTACATTCCAATACAGAAACAAATTCCTACTCCTGATAAATACATTCCTTTAACAAAATATGAATATCCTATACGAGAAACCCTTTCTGAAACCCAGTAAGAAAATCCATAAACATTTTGCAAAATATCTTTAAAAATATTGCCACCAAAAACAAAACAATTCCTTAAAGACTGTGTTAATCATCCATCATCAAAATCAACACTTTCAAAAACCC
Source organism: Bellardia bayeri (assembly GCA_950370525.1). Classification (NCBI taxonomy): domain Eukaryota; kingdom Metazoa; phylum Arthropoda; class Insecta; order Diptera; family Calliphoridae; genus Bellardia; species Bellardia bayeri. The sequence continues at coordinate 522,503 of OX493270.1, forward strand.
ATTTCATTCAAGTTAAATTATAAATGCAATTCATGTTATAGCAAATTATATTGTCTTTATGTATATATATCTTACAGCACATGAAAATCATAATAAATTCTTGCAATGGAAATAAAATTAAAACAACAAAATATTTTCAAACAAATAATCAATACATGGTAAAAACTTAAATTTAATAACATTACATGATTTACTATTCTATTAAATTATTTATTTTTTCAAAATATACATCTCTAACTAGATGAATCTTCTGTGTAGTAAAGAAATCTAACAAAATAAAATTTTTCAAATGATCCTGCAATTCATTAAGTTTATGAGTGCTTTGCCGCTAAAAGATGTTAGGAACCAATATTGGGGAAGACATTTGAATACATGGATCATTTGGGACTTGCGCTTGACGATCTCATTGAAGGCATTTTAACAATGGTATTATATTAGTCAAGTTAACATTAGTTTTATTTATATAGTATCACAAAAATGAATAGTTTAATTAAACTGATGATGTGTGTGATAGGGTATATAAATGTCTGCGGGAGGTTCGAAAGAATTTAATACACTAAACCTGAGCTAAATTCTTCTTCGGTGGTTCTCTGACATTATGGCTACAAAACATTGTTGTCATTATGTGCAACAAATAATGTAACTCAATAAATGTCAATCAAGAAGAATATTGGTAAAAAGTTTAATTTCAAAAAAATCATTTTGTAGATTTAGCTCACGTTAGATACATTCGCAGAACAATTTTTTTTTAAATTATCTAAACCAATTCTGCATTTCATATTTATAATGTACAAAATACTTTGAAGGCTATTGGACATCAATGATATTGAAGTTATGATACGCACTATATATTTGGCAGTCGCTGTACGATCTCAAATGTTTTCTAATGCAACATGAACGATCAACAAGAATAATTTGTAAATTTCATACAAGATTTTTAATCCAATCATAATTCAAGATTCAGCATTTTTAGTATACGTTTTAATAATGTTGGAAACAGCCTATATCATGTTGGAAGGTGTATTTATTTTACACAATAATTAAAAGTTCTATAATAAATATTTTAAAATAACTTATGTAGTTGTTTTGTTATTTCCACATTTTTTTCGCTAACAAAGTAGCGGGTTGCATGCTAGTATTAATATAATAATAGGTATTAAGATATTTAAAAGTTTAATGATTAATTATTAAAAAATAAATTGATTAAATCTAGGACGACGGTAGCTGATGACTTCTACGACTTTTCGACTTCAACTTATCGACTTCAATCACCAACTGACTCTTTCTTGAGGACGATCACTCGATTTAACGACTTCATCTGACAACTGGAAATTACGACTTTAACTGGAACTGACATTTGGAAACGCTCTTTACTACTGAATGGATGACAACTTAGGGCAATGGGAATGACACCACTTTACATAAATGGAAATATGTTTCGTTAAGAATTAACATTCATCTCTGTATTTAAATGAGCTGAATGTTTTTTTGTTAACACCAGTCATGACCAGGACTATTATTCGGCAACAAATTTGAAATAATATTATTAACTTCTTGTTTGGTGTAATTAATACGAAATCTTTGATCATGAAGTATTAATGTTCTTAGAGAATTGCATGTATCATTAGGAAATTGATTAATTTGTGACTTCAAATCTTCGACTGTTTGAATTAAGTGTTTATTTAATAATCCAGCTTTTTGGCAATCATCGAAAATCGGTTCTCCATTAGTGTTCTTAATATTAACAGATTTCTTTGGAGTTCTACCCAGTGTTTCATTTAAAAATTTCCAACACTTTTTGGGATTTTCCTGTATTACATTCAAATTATCTTCATAAAAAAAGTTCATTGAATCTCTACATGCTTTTTTAATAACTCGGCTGATTTCTTTTAACTTTTTTGTTACGTCAGCATTATCAGGTGTTCTTTTTCTCATCCTCAGAAGATGTTTTTTTAATCTGATCAAGTTTTGCAAATTTTCATTTATCCATGGCGTAATTTCTTGTTTAATATTTCCTTTTACTCTTTTTTCCTCGGTAGAATTTTTAACAGCATCACTAGCACATAAAATTAAAGCTTTTGTATCAATTTGCAAATCTCCGGTCTCTTGAATTTTTGGCAAATGTTCACGGATGTAGTCATTTACGCGATCATAATTACAAACAATAAGAATATCTTCCAAATCAATATGACTTCGAGTTTCAGAATTAATTCTACAAGAGATTCTATTATGATCAGAGAACGTATACTCTATACTATCAATCAACATATCGATAGAAATGTTTGTGTATACATTATCGATTGAAGATCCACTATATGAACGAGTAATTAAAGTATGCCAATTTATGAAATCGTAGTTTGCCAGCAACTTAACGAGGTCTTCTGAATTTGTGCTTAAACAATCTATATTTGAGTCACCAACAAAAATACATGGATTGCCACCGTAAGAACTAACAAAGTTTTCCAAAATAGATAAAAATTTATTAACATAACATTTCTGGGATCTATAAAATGACACGAATTTTATACTTTTTCCATTTAGTTTTTGGTTTCGCAAAGTTAAAACAATTGTGTCAGTATAATCAACACTCGCACATAATTCAACATTGAAATTCAAATCCTCACGAACGTAAATTGTGGTACCTCCATAACCGTCTGATCGACAACAATGTACAACCCTAAACCCAGCAATTTCATACACTTGAGTCAAACTATCATCAAACCAAGTTTCTTGAACAGCTACCATATTGGGTAGACAGATGCCTAAATCAAACTGCAGGATTTTGAGAATATCGGTCCATATTTGACTATGTCCCCCATCCACGTTAATACTAATATATATCTTAAATATACCGTTATTATGTTAAAATTCGACGTGAAATATCCTCATATGCATTAAAATCACTGTTCCAAAATTTAAGAAGATCGGCCCATAATTTGTCATAGCTGCCATATAAGAACCATTTCCAAAAAACAAATAAACCCACAAAAATGCCTAATAAATATCGATATCTGTATACCAGAGAGGAAAACATCCTATCCTGCATACAAAATTTTGAAAAAATGAGTTTTTTTAATCTTTCAGATCTTATAATTCTATGATTATAGTACCTACAGACACATATGATTATTAAATTAAAGCCTAATGTCTTGGCTATTAATATTAATAAACTAAATTAACACTTTTAACATTTATTTAAATTGTTTTAGATATTAAAAAAATTCGGGTCAAAAAATAATCTTTTCGGATTTAATCATGATATATATCGTTGGAGAGATATTTTATTTAATGTATTAAAAATTATCAGACACCCAGTAGTTCCCAAGATATAAGCCTATATATTTTCAACTTTACGGGCCCAGTCCCTCGAAAACATGCGTGACCGCCAACAATTTTTTTGCTGGCATCTCCTCTAAAAGCCCTATTTGATGAAGTTTTTTTTTTTTTTTTGAGCAAAGTCACTAAAACCGAATTGTTCCCCTTTTTTATACTCTGTTAAATTACACTCAAGATTATTATGAACAGCAGACAAACTCTGTAAATTATGGTAAGAATTGGTAATTAAATCAATTAAAAATGGTGAAAATTAGACAAGATTTCAAAATATTTAAAATAAATTATATTGGTCGTAAAATTGTCTTTCAATCAATATATAAAATAATAATTAAATTTGCACTAAGACTGAATAGAAAACACAGAATAACGATATTCTAGTCCTATAACCAGTGTAGTTTTTGAATTTCTTATTACGTTTAGGTTTAGGTTCATTTCACCCTATTCCTCTTATTTGAATTCTAATGGTGTTAAAAATTGCAATAGTACAGACACAAACCTTAACCTTTTTTGTAAAAACTCTTATTTTCCCCTTATTCAATAAATTTAAAATTTATTCAACATTAAGTGTTACAGATAATATCAAAAAAGACGATGTGTTGGGAAGAGTATTTATAATCCTTCCAGACAATACCGAGTGCTTCTACCTTAGAATGCTTTTGCTTGTGGTTAAAGGTCCAACTTCATTTTTAGATTTAAAAACAGTAAATGCTGTAGAATATCCTACATTTCATTTTGCATGTTTGGCTTTAGGATTGCTGAAAGATGATAAACAGTGGGACAATGCACTTGAAGAAGCAGGTTTGAGTGATCATCCTGCTAAACTCCGTGATCTTTTTGCAATTAAGTTGCTTAACTGTCAATTGTCTAATGCAGCTAATCTCTTAGAAAAAACATAAAAACAATTTATCAGAGGATATAAAGTGAATGCTTGAGATTGAATTGCAAGCAGAATCAGACTAACGTAGAAGAGGTCTATAGACTGCATATAGATGCAGTTCTTTCTATAGGTTGCCAATCTTTAGAACAATATGAAATGCCCAAAAAAACATAAAAAGTAAGAAGAAAAGAAAAGTAAATTAAAAACGTGTTAAGTAAAAGGTAAACTTAATGCCAAATGTAGACGAATCAAAAGAACAAAAAATTGTTATTCAAAAAACAAAAATGATTGGTCACATGGATCCATCCATTCCTTATTGGGAATGATTTTTTGGAGTATGAAATGAGACTCCGACAATTTTTTATTGTTAATGATGTTGCCGAGGAGAAGAAGGTGGCATTCTTTATTAAATATATTGGTGCTGATGCATAATCTGTGCTACGGAAATTATTTTCTCCAGAGGATCCAAGTGAAAAGCCGTATAATGACCTTGTTGATGCTTTAAAAAAATATTTTGAGCCGTCTCTTAATGAAATTGCTGAATCGTATAAATTAAGTAAGGCAGAACAAGGAGCAAAATGCTTAAGAGAATTTATTGTTGAATTAAAATCTCTGGCTCAAAAGTGTAATTTTGAAAATTTTTTGGAGAGAGCACTATTTGTCACATTTGTGTGTGGCGTACTTTGCTCAAAATTTCTAAAGGAATCGAAATTGATTCATTTAGAAATGATCGTTATTGAAGCGGAAAGAGAATTTAAGCCACTTCTTGGCAGAAGTTGTCTCCAAATTGGAGACAATTTTTTAGCAGTAATTTAATTAATATGATCGGCATTAATCAAAATGAATTGCTTAATGAAATCCAATTAAAATTTCCGCGAATATTCAACAATGAGCCAAACCACTGCATTGAAAATTTTACGGCAGAAATTGTTTTAAACCCGGATGCGGTGCCAATTTTTAAAAAAGCATATGATGTTCCATTTAAATTGAGACCTCAAGTAGAAAAGGAATTAGATCGTTTAGTAAATAAGGGAAAATCGAACCGCATTAAAAAGAGACCAAGTAGACTTCAATATAAATAAAATAAGAACTTGTATGTATAAGGTAAATATAATTTGGGTAAATATATATAAGTAATATTATTATAAGTACCTTTATAAAAATTAATTTTAATTTAGATCATAAGATATCGGAAACCTTTTTATGAATTAAAATGAACTGTAAATTTTAAATAAAAAGGGGGAAATGTTATGTATTTCATGATGATTGCATACCTTAAGATTCGCCTATTAACGTTGAACAAAAGAAGTTGTTTTATTGAAATATGTAACACTCACAAATCAATCATAAAAGCCTCTTAAAAGAGTCATAAAAGAAGGATTTTGGAGCCAAAAAAAGAGTGATATAGGAGTGTTTATTTTTCTTGAAATTAGGGTATTCATTTTATTTGTAAATTTGTTCTTTTTAATTTTTAATGTTTTGTGCATGAAAATAATTTATTTTTACAAATGTGTACATTTCTTCAGTTTTAAATGCGAAACGAAAAAATATAAACTTGAAATTCATAGCCTAATTTTCTTTTAGGCTTCAAATGGATAATTTTGTATAATGAAAATATTTACAAGGGCAATGTTTTGTCAAATATTCACACATGAAGTACACAAAAATAATTAAATTAATAAAAATAGGAAATTATTGAAAAAGTTAAAAAATAAATAAAATAAATGAACAAGTAAGAGTGCTATATTCGGCTGTGCCGAATCTTAAATACCCTTCACCTAAACGTAATAAGAAATACAAAAACTACACTGGTTATAGGACTAGAATATCCTTATTCTGTGTTTTCTATTCAGTCTTAGTGCAAATTTAATTATTATTGGATATATTGTTTGAAAGACAATTTTACGACCAACATAATTTATGTTAAATATTTTGAAATTTTGTCTAATTTTCACCATTTTTAATTGATTTAATAACCAATTCTTACCATAATTTACAGAGTTTGTCTGATGTTCATAATAATCTTGAGTGTAATTTAACAAACAGAGTATAAATAAATAAAAAAAAAAATTTTAAGAAACGCTTTTCTGTACCTTAATATATTGATCAGTTGCGAATACAAAATAAATATCAATACTAAAAAAATCGACTAAAAGCCAAAAAATAAGAACATTTCAAACAACATAAACTTTTGAGTGATCATCCTGCTAAACTCCGTGATCTTTTTGCAATTAAGTTGCTTAACTGTCAATTGTCTAATGCAGCTAATCTCTTAGAAAAAACATAAAAACAATTTATCAGAGGATATAAAGTGAATGCTTGAGATTGAATTGCAAGCAGAATCAGACTAACGTAGAAGAGGTCTATAGACTGCATATAGATGCAGTTCTTTCTATAGGTTGCCAATCTTTAGAACAATATGAAATGCCCAAAAAAACATAAAAAGTAAGAAGAAAAGAAAAGTAAATTAAAAACGTGTTAAGTAAAAGGTAAACTTAATGCCAAATGTAGACGAATCAAAAGAACAAAAAATTGTTATTCAAAAAACAAAAATGATTGGTCACATGGATCCATCCATTCCTTATTGGGAATGATTTTTTGGAGTATGAAATGAGACTCCGACAATTTTTTATTGTTAATGATGTTGCCGAGGAGAAGAAGGTGGCATTCTTTATTAAATATATTGGTGCTGATGCATAATCTGTGCTACGGAAATTATTTTCTCCAGAGGATCCAAGTGAAAAGCCGTATAATGACCTTGTTGATGCTTTAAAAAAATATTTTGAGCCGTCTCTTAATGAAATTGCTGAATCGTATAAATTAAGTAAGGCAGAACAAGGAGCAAAATGCTTAAGAGAATTTATTGTTGAATTAAAATCTCTGGCTCAAAAGTGTAATTTTGAAAATTTTTTGGAGAGAGCACTATTTGTCACATTTGTGTGTGGCGTACTTTGCTCAAAATTTCTAAAGGAATCGAAATTGATTCATTTAGAAATGATCGTTATTGAAGCGGAAAGAGAATTTAAGCCACTTCTTGGCAGAAGTTGTCTCCAAATTGGAGACAATTTTTTAGCAGTAATTTAATTAATATGATCGGCATTAATCAAAATGAATTGCTTAATGAAATCCAATTAAAATTTCCGCGAATATTCAACAATGAGCCAAACCACTGCATTGAAAATTTTACGGCAGAAATTGTTTTAAACCCGGATGCGGTGCCAATTTTTAAAAAAGCATATGATGTTCCATTTAAATTGAGACCTCAAGTAGAAAAGGAATTAGATCGTTTAGTAAATAAGGGAAAATCGAACCGCATTAAAAAGAGACCAAGTAGACTTCAATATAAATAAAATAAGAACTTGTATGTATAAGGTAAATATAATTTGGGTAAATATATATAAGTAATATTATTATAAGTACCTTTATAAAAATTAATTTTAATTTAGATCATAAGATATCGGAAACCTTTTTATGAATTAAAATGAACTGTAAATTTTAAATAAAAAGGGGGAAATGTTATGTATTTCATGATGATTGCATACCTTAAGATTCGCCTATTAACGTTGAACAAAAGAAGTTGTTTTATTGAAATATGTAACACTCACAAATCAATCATAAAAGCCTCTTAAAAGAGTCATAAAAGAAGGATTTTGGAGCCAAAAAAAGAGTGATATAGGAGTGTTTATTTTTCTTGAAATTAGGGTATTCATTTTATTTGTAAATTTGTTCTTTTTAATTTTTAATGTTTTGTGCATGAAAATAATTTATTTTTACAAATGTGTACATTTCTTCAGTTTTAAATGCGAAACGAAAAAATATAAACTTGAAATTCATAGCCTAATTTTCTTTTAGGCTTCAAATGGATAATTTTGTATAATGAAAATATTTACAAGGGCAATGTTTTGTCAAATATTCACACATGAAGTACACAAAAATAATTAAATTAATAAAAATAGGAAATTATTGAAAAAGTTAAAAAATAAATAAAATAAATGAACAAGTAAGAGTGCTATATTCGGCTGTGCCGAATCTTAAATACCCTTCACCTAAACGTAATAAGAAATACAAAAACTACACTGGTTATAGGACTAGAATATCCTTATTCTGTGTTTTCTATTCAGTCTTAGTGCAAATTTAATTATTATTGGATATATTGTTTGAAAGACAATTTTACGACCAACATAATTTATGTTAAATATTTTGAAATTTTGTCTAATTTTCACCATTTTTAATTGATTTAATAACCAATTCTTACCATAATTTACAGAGTTTGTCTGATGTTCATAATAATCTTGAGTGTAATTTAACAAACAGAGTATAAATAAATAAAAAAAAAAATTTTAAGAAACGCTTTTCTGTACCTTAATATATTGATCAGTTGCGAATACAAAATAAATATCAATACTAAAAAAATCGACTAAAAGCCAAAAAATAAGAACATTTCAAACAACATAAACTTTTAAATCAACATGGAAAAAATCTCACACATCCCTTAAAGAAAAGCGTGGGGCGCGTTGTTATGAAACAAAATGCTCAATTATTGAAAATTCGTAGCTTTAAACATGATTGGTTGTATTTCTTTCGGTCTGAAATATTAAAATGTACTCAGGCAGTCATGTTTTTTTAAGTTCAGGTTGGTATGGGCGCCCCACGCTGTTCGTTAAGGGTTGTGTGGCGGTTTGTTGGCGGTCACGCCTATTTTCGAGGGAGCGGGCCCGTAAAGCAGAAAATATATAGGCCTATATCTCGGGAACTACTTGGTGTATGATAATTTGTAATACATTAAATAAAAGATATTAAAAAAGGTGTAAAATATGGACCGAATAGAATATTTTTTGCCCCGAATTTATTTGTTTTCTTTTTTGGAAATTTTTAGATGGCAGCTAAGACAAATTATGGGCCGATCTTCTTAAATTTTGGTACATTAATTTTCATGCATATGAGGATATTTCACGTCGAATTTCAACATAATAACGGTATATTTAAGATATATATTAGTATTAACGTGGATTTCGGAAGTGGACCTTATATGGGGGACATAGTCAAATATATACCGATATTCTCAAAATCCTGCAGTTTGATTTAGGCATGTATGTAAATGATCCGTGTAAAATTTTGGATTGGTACCCTTATTTATAAGAGATTTATGAGTATTAAAGTAATTTTCGGAAGAGGGCTTTATATGGGGCATACGGTTAAAAATATTGGTGTCTCACCGAATAATTTCCATCAAGTTTTTTTTTTCTTTTTTCTTTTTAACCCTTGACATACACACTTAATTCCAAATAATAAAGTGAGATTTTTTGGACTTTTTGCCTCGCATTATAAATATAATTTTAAAAACAAATACACTATATATACACTATCACTTATGTATTTATAATATTTGCTAAACATAATAAATTATATAATATTATATATTGTACTTGAGTGCCCATTGAAAGGGACTGTGTATTATAAAGTATATTTATGAATACTATTTGTTTATTTATAGTTACAATTTTATGTTCTGTCGTTTGTTTCATACACACGCGTTTTTTCTAGTTTGTCCGAAATGTCGTGTTCCGTCTTTTTTTTTTAAATATGTTTTAATTTTCTTATGGAGCAATTCCATATGAAAACGATCAAAATTGGCAAATTTTTGGACGACCCCTCTCCGATTTTAAAATAAATAGTCTCAATCGATTGCCCAGCAAAAAATAATGTACCTACATATTTTTTTTTTTTATAGTGACTGGTTTAGTGGTGGTGTACACCACTGTCATGTGACAAAATTGAAGAATTCTTCATAAGGGACCTCATTGAAAGTTGTTTTAAAAAAAAACTACTAAAGCGATCGCAACGAGTGATAGCTCGTTGGGAAGGTATTGAATCAGGCTTTAATTGAAAAATAAAATTTTCCTAATTTTTCTTAGAAATTTACCTTTAAATTTTCTCATGAAAATTAAATTTTCCGATTTTCCACAGTAGCTCCTAAATTTCCGGCTAATTTTTTTTTTGGATTCCTCATAATTTTTGCTTTAAGAATCAGCAGTAAAAAAATGGGCCCCGACTCCTTGTTTGGACAGGAGAAGAGCATTTAAGAGACCACCTTGTTAAAAATACATTTTAAAAATAATTTTACAGTTAAAAATACATTTATGAAGAAAACATCAATTTTTTTTTAAGAGCCCCAAGTTGAGTGTGTAGTGAATATGGCCTGCCTTCACAAGATCGGCCATAAATCCATGGATAATAGCAGCAGTGGCATGTAATGGCACACCAAACCCGACTGAGGCTACAGGTCATAAAATGTTTTGTAAATTTTTAAATTACCAGGTAATAAATTTGTTTTTTTTTTTGTAAAGTAAAGAGTGAAGCTGTAAAGACAATTTAAAGTAAAATGAATAAATTTTGCTGCAATCCGTTTGACAAGAGTGGACATCGTTCGAAAAAGATAAAAGTATTAAAATTAACTGGTGTTTCGAAGCGATACATGAATGAATTAAATATACAATACGGTGAAGAAGCAGAATTCATTTGCCCCAAGTGTAAAATCGATTTGTCTCAACAAGCAAATGCATTGAAACAAACGCCTATTAGAAAAAGAAAATTGCGAAGTGAAACATACAGGAAAGAGAAAAAATGCAAGGTTGTGAGTGCAATCGCGACAATATTTGATGAAGGCTCTGATAACGAATGCAGTCAAGCAGATGACGTTGATGACGGCAAACAAATGATTGAGCAGTTGAAAAGAAAATTCAATTTAGCGACCACTTTTCCGGAGAAATATCTCATTGTATCGTGCTGCCTTAATCATGGTCTATACGCAAGATTTCTGAACAGTTTCAAACATCTTTTTACATCGCGAGAAGAAGCAAAGAATTAGTTCGACAGAAGGGCATATTGGCGACTCCCACCAAGAAATTTGGCTCAAGGACCCTCAGCGAAGCAACGGTGAAATTGATTCAAGATTTTTACTGCAATGATGACAACAGCCGCACCTGCTCAGGTACACGTGACTATGTTATCACACGTGAAGATGGAGAAAAAGTACACAAGCAGCGCAGATTATTATTATGTAATCTATCCGAAGCGTACCATCAGTTCAATGAGAAATACCCAGCAGAAAAAGTGGGATTTTCTAAGTTTGCCATCCTACGACCAAAAGAATGCGTGCTGGCATTAGACAGGCACGGAACGCATTCAGTCTGCGTTTGCATGTTTCATCAAAACATCAAATTAATTTTCTTTCCATGCAAGAAATTGAAAGTATTTCACGGTGAAATTGAAACACATAGGGACCTCCGGTCGAAGTCGTTGTGCGCATACCCCACGGAGAATTGTCATCTGTCCAAATGCGACAATTAATTCAGGAGGTGCATTTCAAACAGTGGATAATTAGCAGCGGCAGATGTTCCCTTGAGACCGTGGTAAAGCAGATTCCGGAATTCATCGAGGAATTCGGATTTAAGTTGAATGAACAGAAGGCGCACCATTTCATATCCGAGATGCAATCGAAATTTCTAAAGGAAAGTAAGGAGAAATTAGCCTAAAATGAATTCATTGTGATAAGCGACTTTGCCGAGAATTACACTTTTCTCGTTCAGGATGAAATTCAGGCTTATCACTGGGCAAACGACCAGTGCACGGTGCATCCTTTTTGCATTTATTTCAAAAACGAACATAACGAACTACAGACCGTAATGCTTGTTGTTGTCGCGGAGAGTTTAGCTCATAATTATGTGTCCGTTTATTTATTTCAAATGAAACTGTTTGAATTCTTAAGATCAAAATTCGATGCAATCGACAAAGTAACGTTTTTCTCAGACGGCGCGGCTTCTCAGTACAAGAATAAAAAAATTTTTACAATCTTTGCATAATTGAAGAAGAACAAAACTGCAAGGTCGAGTGGCACTTTTTCGCGACGTCCCACGGTAAGGGCCCATGCGATGCGTTAGGGGGAACCCTAAAACGCATGGCGGCTAAGGCAAGTTTGCAAAGGCCATATACTGACCAGATCTTAAATGTACAACATTTGTTTTCGTGGATTCAAAGCAAGGAAATTGCCATTAACACAGTTTTATGCACTCAAAAAGAACACGATGCCATACAGCGACGAATTCAAAACAGATATAATAATGTCAAAACTATAACTGGAACGCAAAAGTTTCATTGCTTCATACCAAATATTTCTGATATGTTAATTAATGTAAAGCGGTACTCTTCGTCTGCCGACGTGCTAAATTTAAAGTTACTTTAATTTTATAATGATGCCAAGACAATTGAAATTTTTAATAAATATTGTAATTAAGTATAAGCAGCAAAATAAGAAAGATTTTTTCTTCATAAATGTATTTTTAACTGTAAAATAATTTTTAAAATGTATTTTTAACAAGGTGGTCTCTTAAATGCTCTTCTCCTGTCCAAACAAGGAGTCGGGGACCATTTTTTTATTGCTGATTCTTAAAGCAAAAATTATGAGGAATCCAAAAAAAAAAATTAGCCAGAAAATTTAGGAGCTTCTGTGGAAAATCGGAAAATTTAATTTTCATTGGAAAATTTAAAGTTAAATTTCTAAGAAAAATTAGGAAAATTTTATTTTTCAATTAAAGCCTAATTCAATACCTTTCCAACGAGCTATAACTCGTTGCGATCGCTTTAGTAGTTTTTTTTTTAACAACTTTCAATGAGGTCCCTTATGAAGAATTCTTCAATTTTGTCACATGACAGTGGTGTACACCACCACTATAAAAAAAAAGAATATGTAGGTACATTATTTTTTGCTGGGCAATCGATTGGGACTATTTATTTTAAAACCGGAGAGGGGTCGTCCAAAAGGTGATCGCTTTCATATGGAATTGCTCTATGTGCGAATGTCCGGGAAAAAAGAAAAATAAATTTTACCTACAGCAATAAATAATACAATTAAATTCAATAAATAAATATATAACACCAATTTAATAATAATCAAAAATAAAATTGTGAAAAAAGTCCAATATGAACCAACAACAATAATTTAACAGAGAACAAACCAGATAAAAAAAAACAAATTCAACAATGAAGAACAAAGCCCAAGAATACATAAATAACAAAACATTAAAAACACAACAACAAACTCTTCTGAGAGAGCCAACATTGCATCAATAGTGTTGGCACTACGGGCCGTTTTTATTTTTTTAACTACAATGACCAGATCAGGGCTTTTATGGCCTCGATTAGCAGTGTCATTGTATTTTTCCCCATCCTCCTAAACATTAATTTTTTGTGATATTGATAGCATTGTGTTAATTGTTGTTGGCTGCTTGGTGATGAAGGTATAACACTGGTTACTAAGCAGCCTCTTTAAGCGACAATTAATTTCATTGTTATTTGTATCATAAAAAATAGACATTTTACTTGAGTTTTTGTAATAATTGCAATGACAGGTTGTTTCCGAATCGACTTCTGTAACATACGAGGGTTAAGAGCAAATTTTTTTCTCTGTGTATGCTCACATTTGTCTTCATCGGCCGGATGTTTTCGCCTTATGTGAAACCCAGGTATCTGAAAATGCTGATCCACAGGATTTTCATATACCTGGTTATCCATTTCTATCGCTTTTTAATTTCCACCGGGGCATTGCCATGTACATACGCAATGAAGTCGTGTACCAGTACCAGCAATCATTAGGTACGTACGATGCAAAATTTAACTGTGCATGGGTTAAGCTCAAAATTAGGGTACACTATTTGCATTTCGGGTTTCTTTACAGAAGTCCAAATGCGGCAAGGGATACTACCATATCTGGCTTCGATACCCTTTCCGACTCCATAACAAAGATTCTCGAGAGTTGTCCTAGCAGTGAAATTGTTGTTGCTGATGATTTCAATGTTCACAACTCCTCTTGGCTTCGCCATTCAAGGCATACAACTACTGAAGGCCAATCTGTTGAGTTATTCGCAGCGCACAATCACCTTGCGCAACTAGCGAATGAACCAACGCATATTTCATGCGTTGATGAGCACCAAAACAACACCCTCAACCTTTTTCTAACTTCACACCCTAATAAGTATAAGGTAGATGTTCTTGCCCCTCTTGGCAATTCGGATCATTGCACCATTTGCGCCTCCTTTTCGCTCTCCGAACTTCGTATCGTTTCAAGACCAGCTACGAAACGTTCAACTTTTGTATACGAAAAGGCTCGTTCGGCTGAGCTCAATGAATTCTTCCGGCATTTCAATTGGAAACTTTGTTTCTTAGACAATAATGTCAATGCCATGGCGAATATGGTCGAAAATATAATTATGATGGGGATGAAAAAATTCATACCATCAAAGAAAATTTCGACTAAATCTAAAGAAACAGCTTGGTTTAATCAGAAGTGCAAAATTGCAATCAGATCCAGAGAGGAAGCATTCAGAATTTAGCGAAATAATAAAAACGCCGAAACTGATTCGCTACGCAAACGAGCGAGGTCTTCGTGTGCCAAAGTGCTGAGGCCTGAAAAATTTCTACACGAACAACGCCTCCGTGCAAAAGTTCTTACTGCTCCCCGGGGCAGTAAAAGCTTTTGGTCATTCGTTAAAAGAATAAAGGATAATGCTAGTTCTTCAATTCCTACTCTTTTAAAGAATGACCAACCATTCACATACCCAGTTGACAAAGCTAACCTTTTGGCTGAATTATTTGCAAATAATTCAAACTTACCGGAAAGCAATCAACCACTGCCCGTGCTCGAAAGAGTATCGGTAACTATGCCAAATATATTCTTTCGAACGCGAGCAGTTAAAAGGGTTTTAGCGGATCTTAACATAAATAAGTCTCCTGGACCAGATGGTATACCAGCACTGGTCTTGAAGCAGTGTTCTTCGACGCTAGCCCGTCCATTAGCTAACCTTTTCAGCACCTTATACCGTGCCGGTAAATTTCCCATGTGTTGGAAGGTTGCTAATGTAACGCCAATTCCTAAAAAGGGAGAGGCTACAAACCCTGAAAATTATCGCCCAATTGCAATCTGTTCTGCACTTTCCAAAGTCATGGAAAATATCTTGTGAAATATCTAGAGTCCAACAATTTACTTAGCGACTGCCAGTACGGCTTCCGTAGAGGACGCTCTACGGATGACGTACTGGCCTTCCTATCGGAAAAATGGTGTCGTACTATACATCGTTTTGGCGAAAGTAAAGTGGTGGCTCTAGATATTTCTAAGGCGTTCGACAGAAGAGGGCTTTATATGGGGCATACGGTTAAAAACAGACCGAAATTCACAAAATTTTGTGGGATGATTTCTGTATATATGTAAATGATCTGTGCAACGTTTTGAGTCGGTACCGATATTTATACAATATATATAGGGAAAATGTCTTTTTCAGATGTGGTCCTTGTATGGGAGGTATGACCAATTCTGGGCCGACCGCCATAAAATTTAGTACAACAATTTATTTGCCTATAGAGATTATTTATGTCAAATTTTAGCCTTTTAACATTATTTATATCTGTTTTATACGTATTTCACGTAAATATCGTCTGTCAGAAGAAATGCGATGGTAATATAGCGTTTTTAACACTTTTAGATCACTCAAAAGCGTTTGATATGGTTAACTATGACATGCTTTGTCTTAAATTAAGAAACTTTCTCAAAATTAGTTCTTCCGCTACTGAGCTAATATCATCGTATCTTGATAATAGATATCAATATGTGTGTGCAAATAACAAATGTTCGTGCACGTCACAGTTAACAAAAGGTATACCACAAGGATGAATCCTATGACCACTTCTATTTTCCATATATATTAACGATCTACCACGACAATTATCACATTTCACATTTGCAACACTGGCCAAATGAATGAATGTTTTGACAAGCTACATTTGGATCTCTCAAAAATCCAGTCTTGGACAATATCTAATGGTCTCCGCCTTAAACCTTTAAAATCTAAATGTCTAATAATTTCTCGATCTAAGGTACAAGCTATTGATGTACCGAATATTTTGCTTAATAACCAGACTATTGCAATTGACAACAAGTAAGAAAGTATAGTCGGTCAAGCCCGACCATATAATACCCTACACCCAGTATATGTATAAAACAGTTTTTCAGAAATGTACGTAATATGGGAGATATAACCTATTGTGGACCGATCATCCAAAAATTTAGTGTCATGATGTCTGTGAATATAAATATTATATGTGTTCAAGTTTATTTCGATATAAATAAGTTTAAAAGATTTATGGAGGTTAAATTGAATTACGGAGAGGGTCTTATATAGGAGTTTCGACTAATTATGGACCGACCATTATAAAATTAGGTGTCATCATTTCTTTATACAAGAAACTTATTTGTGTCGAATTTTATTTGGCTACCAACATTTTTAAGAAATTTATGATTGTTAAAGTGGTTTTCGGAAGTGGGCCTTATATGGGATCTGCAACAAATTATGGACCGATCGTCATAAAATTCTACCATGTTATATGTATATGTACGAAACATAGTTGTGTTCAATATTATTTGGATACCAACATTTTTAAGAGAGTTATGCTATTTTAGGCGATTTTCGAAAGTGTGCCTTTTATGGGAGCTACGACTAATTATGGACCGATCATAATAAAATTGTACCGTATTATTTGTATATAGACAAAACATATTTGTGTTCAATATTATTTGTATACCAATATTTTTAAGAGAGTTATGCTCTTTTAAGTGGTTTTTGGAAGTGTGCCTTATATGGGAGCTTCGACTAATTATTGACCGATCGTCATAAAATTCTGCCATATTATATGTATGTCTACGAAACATATTTGCGTTGAATATTATTTGGATACCAAAATTATTAAGAGAGTTATGCTCTTTTAAGTGATTTTTGGAAGTGGGCATTATATGGCAGCTACGACTAATTATGGACCGATCACAATAAAATTGCACCGTATTATTTGTATATATATGAAATATATTTGTGTTCAATATTATTTGGGTACCAACATTATTAAAAGAGTTATGCGCTTTTAACTGATTTTCGGCAGTGGGCCTTATATGGGAGCTACGACTAATTATTGCCCGATCATCATAAACTTCTGCCATATTATATGTATATAGACGAAACATATTTTCGTGCAATATTAATTGGATACCAACATTTTTGAGAGAGTTATGCTCTTTAAAGTGATATTTGGAAGTGGGCCTTACGAATAATTATGGACCGATCTTCACGAAATTTGTAGATGCGCTTTAGCTTCATTTATTACTCATCTGCGGTAAATTTTGTTTGTATACTTGCATAATTCAAAGATTTATGACCGGTAAACCCAATTTCGGGAGGACATTTGTATGGGGGCTAGGTGAAATAATGGACCGATTTCCACCAGTTTCAATCCCATCCATCCTTGGGCCGAAAAAATATCATGCACCAAATTTTATCGAAATATCTTCAAAATTGAGACCAGTACTCTGCGCACAAGCTTTACATGGACAGCCAGCCAGACGGACGGACGGACATCGTTAACTTAAGAAGATCATCCCATATCTCACCCTCTAAAACAAAATTGTTTGGAGTAAGTTTTTATGACTTTCTAAAAATTGAATCTCTTACGTTACTACATAGGATTATTTTTACAAATGAAACATCTTGTCTTTTTAATCGTTCGAGGAGGAAAATACTCAATAAAAAACTTTTTTCAGAACATCAATATTTTATCTATTTTATTCGTCTTTGGAACTTGCTACCACCAAGAATACAGTTTTTGAGCAACACAGCGAAATTTAGGAAATTTATATATATATAACTACTTACTTTACTATTATTATACCCTATACCACCATAGAGGGAATATACCCTCCCCACTATGGTGGTGTAGGATTTGTGCATATGTTTGTAACGCCCAGAAATATTGGTCCAGTACCCACCTTAAAGTATACCGATCGACTCAGAATCACTTAACCCTGGCCCCCATACAAAAGCCCTACCGAAATTGGGGTTTACCGATCATAAATGTTTGAATTATGCAAGGAACCAAACAAATTTCATCACAATTGAGTGTTAAATGAAGCCAAATCACATCTACAAATTTTGTGCAGATTGGTCCATAGTTAGTCATAGCTCCCATATAAGGCCCACTTCCAAAAATCACTTTAAAGAGCATGATTCTCTCAAAAATGTTCGTATCCAAATAATATTGAACGCAAATATATTTCATATGTATGCAAGTAATACGGTACAATTTTATTATGATCGGTCCATAATTAGTCGTAGCTCCCATAAAAGGCCCACTTCCCCAAATCACTTTAAAGGGCATAACTCACTCAAAAATGTTGGTATCCAAATAATATTGAACGCAAATATATCTTATATATATACAAACAATACGATACAATTACATTGTGATCGGTCCATAATTAGTCGTAGCTCCCATAAATGGTCCACTTCAGAAAATCAGCAAAATAAGAAAGATTTTTTCTTCATAAATGTATTTTTAACTGTAAAATAATTTTTAAAATGTATTTTTAACAAGGTGTTCTCTTAAATGCTCTTCTCCTGTCCAAACAAGGAGTCGGGGCCCATTTTTTTATTGCTGATTCTTAAAGCAAAAATTATGAGGAATCCAAAAAAAAAAAAATTAGCCAGAAAATTTAGGAGCTTCTGTGGAAAATCGGAAAATTTAATTTTCATTGGAAAATTTAAAGTTAAATTTCTAAGAAAAATTAGGAAAATTTTATTTTTCAATTAAAGCCTAATTCAATACCTTTCCAACGAGCTATAACTCGTTGCGATCGCTTTAGTAGTTTTTTTTTTTAACAACTTTCAATGAGGTCCCTTATGAAGAATTCTTCAATTTTGTCACATGACAGTGGTGTACACCACCACTAAACCAGTCACTATAAAAAAAAAAAAGAATATGTAGGTACATTATTTTTTGCTGGGCAATCGATTGAGACTATTTATTTTAAAACCGGAGAGGGGTCGTCCAAAAGGTGATCGCTTTCATATGGAATTGCTGTATGTGCGAATGTCCGGGAAAAAAGAAAAATAAATTTTACCTACAACAATAAATAATACAATTAAATTCAATAAATAAATATATAACACAAATTTAATAATAATCAAAAATAAAATTGTGAAAAATGTCCAATATGAACCAACAACAATAATTTAACAGAGAACAAACCAGATAAAAAAAAACAAATTCAACAATGAAAAACAAAGCCCAAGAATACATAAATAACAAAACAATAAAAACACAACAACAAACTCTTCTGAGAGAGCCAACATTGCATCAATAGTGTTGGCACTACGGGACCAGATCAGGGCTTTTATGGCCTCGATTAGCAGTGTCATTGTATTTTTCCCCATCCTCCTAAACATTAATTTTTTGTGATATTGATAGCATTGTGTTAATTGTTGTTGGCTGCTTGGTGATGAAGGTATAACACTGGTTACTAAGCAGCCTCTTTAAGCGACAATTAATTTCATTGTTATTTGTATCATAAAAAATAGACATTTTACTTGAGTTTTTGTAATAATTGTAATGACAGGTTGTTTCCGAATCGACTTCTGTAACATACGAGGGTTAAGAGCAAATTTTTTTCTCTGTGTATGCTCACATTTGTCTTCATCGGCCGGATGTTTTCGCCTTATGTGAAAGCCAGGTATCTGAAAATGCTGATAAACAGGATTTTCATATACCTGGTTATCAATTTCTATCGCTTTTTAATTTCCACCGGGGCATTGCCATGTACATACGCAATGAAGTCGTGTACCAGTACCAGCAATCATTAGGTACGTACGATGCAAAATTTAACTGTGCATGGGTTAAGCTCAAAATCAGGGCACACTATTTGCATTTCGGGTTTCTTTACAGAAGTCCAAATGCGGCAAGGGATACTACCATATCTGGCTTCGATACCCTTTCCGACTCCATAACAAAGATTCTCGAGAGTTGTCCTAGCAGTGAAATTGTTGTTGCTGATGATTTCAATGTTCACAACTCCTCTTGGCTTCGCCATTCAAGGCATACAACTACTGAAGGCCAATCTGTTGAGTTATTCGCAGCGCACAATCACCTTGCGCAACTAGCGAATGAACCAACGCATATTTCATGCGTTGATGAGCACCAAAGCAACACCCTCGACCTTTTTCTAACTTCACACCCTAATAAGTATAAGGTAGATGTTCTTGCCCCTCTTGGCAATTCGGATCATTGCACCATTTGCGCCTCCTTTTCGCTCTCCGAACTTCGTATCGTTTCAAGACCAGCTACGAAACGTTCAACTTTTGTATACGAAAAGGCTCGTTGGGCTGAGCTCAATGAATTCTTCCGGCATTTCAATTGGAAACTTTGTTTCTTAGACAATAATGTCAATGCCATGGCGAATATGGTCGAAAATATAATTATGATGGGGATGAAAAAATTCATACCATCAAAGAAAATTTCGACTAAATCTAAAGAAACAGCTTGGTTTAATCAGAAGTGCAAAATTGCAATCAGATCCAGAGAGGAAGCATTCAGAATTTAGCGAAATAATAAAAACGCCGAAACTGATTCGCTACGCAAACGAGCGAGGTCTTCGTGTGCCAAAGTGCTGAGGCCTGAAAAATTTCTACACGAACAACGCCTCCGTGCAAAAGTTCTTACTGCTCCCCGGGGCAGTAAAAGCTTTTGGTCATTCGTTAAAAGAATAAAGGATAATGCTAGTTCTTCAATTCCTACTCTTTTAAAGAATGACCAACCATTCACATACCCAGTTGACAAAGCTAACCTTTTGGCTGAATTATTTGCAAATAATTCAAACTTACCGGAAAGCAATCAACCACTGCCCGTGCTCGAAAGAGTATCGGTAACTATGCCAAATATATTCTTTCGAACGCGAGCAGTTAAAAGGGTTTTAGCGGATCTTAACATAAATAAGTCTCCTGGGCCAGATGGTATACCAGCACTGGTCTTGATGCAGTGTTCTTCGACGCTAGCCCGTCCATTAGCTAACCTTTTCAGCACCTTATACCGTGCCGGTGAATTTCCCATGTGTTGGAAGGTTGCTAATGTAACGCCAATTCCTAAAAAGGGAGAGGCTACGAACCCTGAAAATTATCGCCCAATTGCAATCTGTTCTGCACTTTCCAAAGTCATGGAAAGTATCTTGTGAAATATCTAGAGTCCAACAATTTACTTAGCGACTGCCAGTACGGCTGCCGTAGAGGACGCTCTACGGATGACGTACTGGCCTTCCTATTGGAAAAATGGTGTCGTACTATACATCGTTTTGGCGAAAGTAAAGTGGTGGCTCTAGATATTTCTAAGGCGTTCGACAGAAGAGGGCTTTATATGGGGCATACGGTTAAAAACAGACCGAAATTCACAAAATTTTGTGGGATGATTTCTGCATATATGTAAATGATCTGTGCAACGTTTTGAGTCGGTACCGATATTTATACAATATATATAGGGAAAATGTCTTTTTCAGATGTGGTCCTTGTATGGGAGGTATGACCAATTCTGGGCCGACCGCCATAAAATTTAGTACAACAATTTATTTGCCTATAGAGATTA
Organism: Bellardia bayeri; assembly: GCA_950370525.1. NCBI lineage: Eukaryota > Metazoa > Arthropoda > Insecta > Diptera > Calliphoridae > Bellardia > Bellardia bayeri. The sequence continues at coordinate 544,215 of OX493270.1, forward strand.
TTTATGTCAAATTTTAGCCTTTTAACATTATTTATATCTGTTTTATGCGTATTTCACGTAAATATCGTCTGTCAGAAGAAATGCGATGGTAATATAGCGTTTTTAACACTTTTAGATCACTCAAAAGCGTTTGATATGGTTAACTATGACATGCTTTGTCTTAAATTAAGAAACTTTCTCAAAATTAGTTCTTCCGCTACTGAGCTAATATCATCGTATCTTGATAATAGATATCAATATGTGTGTGCAAATAACAAATGTTCGTGCACGTCACAGTTAACAAAAGGTATACCACAAGGATGAATCCTATGACCACTTCTATTTTCCATATATATTAACGATCTACCACGACAATTATCACATTTCACATTTGCAACACTGGCCAAATGAATGAATGTTTTGACAAGCTACATTTGGATCTCTCAAAAATCCAGTCTTGGACAATATCTAATGGTCTCCGCCTTAAACCTTTAAAATCTAAATGTCTAATAATTTCTCGATCTAAGGTACAAGCTATTGATGTACCGAATATTTTGCTTAATAACCAGACTATTGCAATTGACAACAAGTAAGAAAGTATAGTCGGTCAAGCCCGACCATATAATACCCTACACCCAGTATATGTATAAAACAGTTTTTCAGAAATGTACGTAATATGGGAGATATAACCTATTGTGGACCGATCATCCAAAAATTTAGTGTCATGATGTCTGTGAATATAAATATTATATGTGTTCAAGTTTATTTCGATATAAATAAGTTTAAAAGATTTATGGAGGTTAAATTGAATTACGGAGAGGGTCTTATATAGGAGTTTCGACTAATTATGGACCGACCATTATAAAATTAGGTGTCATCATTTCTTTATACAAGAAACTTATTTGTGTCGAATTTTATTTGGCTACCAACATTTTTAAGAAATTTATGATTGTTAAAGTGGTTTTCGGAAGTGGGCCTTATATGGGATCTGCGACAAATTATGGACCGATCGTCATAAAATTCTACCATGTTATATGTATATGTACGAAACATAGTTGTGTTCAATATTATTTGGATACCAACATTTTTAAGAGAGTTATGTTATTTTAGGCGATTTTCGAAAGTGTGCCTTTTATGGGAGCTACGACTAATTATGGACCGATCATAATAAAATTGTACCGTATTATTTGTATATAGACAAAACATATTTGTGTTCAATATTATTTGTATACCAATATTTTTAAGAGAGTTATGCTCTTTTAAGTGGTTTTTGGAAGTGTGCCTTATATGGGAGCTTCGACTAATTATTGACCGATCGTCATAAAATTCTGCCATATTATATGTATGTCTACGAAACATATTTGCGTTGAATATTATTTGGATACCAAAATTATTAAGAGAGTTATGCTCTTTTAAGTGATTTTTGGAAGTGGGCATTATATGGCAGCTACGACTAATTATGGACCGATCACAATAAAATTGCACCGTATTATTTGTATGTATATGAAATATATTTGTGTTCAATATTATTTGGGTACCAACATTATTAAAAGAGTTATGCGCTTTTAACTGATTTTCGGCAGTGGGCCTTATATGGGAGCTACGACTAATTATGGGCCGATCACAATAAAATTGCACCGTATTATTTGTATGCATATGAAATATATTTGTGTCCAATATTATTTGGGTACCAACATTATTAAAAGAGTTATGCGGTTTTAACTGATTTTCGGAAGTGGGCCTTATATGGGAGCTACGACTAATTATGGACCGATCATCATAAACTTCTGCCATATTATATGTATATAGACGAAACATATTTTCGTGCAATATTAATTGGATACCAACATTTTTGAGAGAGTTATGCTCTTTAAAGTGATATTTGGAAGTGGGCCTTACGAATAATTATGGACCGATCTTCACGAAATTTGTAGATGCGCTTTAGCTTCATTTATTACTCATCTGCGGTAAATTTTGTTTGTATACTTGCATAATTCAAAGATTTATGACCGGTAAACCCAATTTCGGGAGGACATTTGTATGGGGGCTAGGTGAAATAATGGACCGATTTCCACCAGTTTCAATCCCATCCATCCTTGGGCCGAAAAAATATCATGCACCAAATTTTATCGAAATATCTTCAAAATTGAGACCAGTACTCTGCGCACAAGCTTTACATGGACAGCCAGCCAGACAGACGGACGGACATCGTTAACTTAAGAAGATCATCCCATATCTCACCCTCTAAAACAAAATTGTTTGGAGTAAGTTTTTATGACTTTCTAAAAATTGAATCTCTTACGTTACTACATAGGATTATTTTTACAAATGAAACATCTTGTCTTTTTAATCGGCTCTTTTTCCCTCGTTCGAGGAGGAAAATACTCAATAAAAAACTTTTTTCAGAACATCAATATTTTATCTATTTTATTCGTCTTTGGAACTTGCTACCACCAAGAATACAGTTTTTGAGCAACACAGCGAAATTTAGGAAATTTATATATATATAACTACTTACTTTACTATTATTATACCCTATACCACCATAGAGGGAATATACCCTCCCCACTATGGTGGTGTAGGATTTGTGCATATGTTTGTAACGCCCAGAAATATTGGTCCAGTACCCACCTTAAAGTATACCGATCGACTCAGAATCACTTAACCCTGGCCCCCATACAAAAGCCCTACCGAAATTGGGGTTTACCGATCATAAATGTTTGAATTATGCAAGGAACCAAACAAATTTCATCACAATTGAGTGTTAAATGAAGCCAAATCACATCTACAAATTTTGTGCAGATTGGTCCATAGTTAGTCATAGCTCCCATATAAGGCCCACTTCCAAAAATCACTTTAAAGAGCATGATTCTCTCAAAAATGTTCGTATCCAAATAATATTGAACGCAAATATATTTCATATGTATGCAAGTAATACGGTACAATTTTATTATGATCGGTCCATAATTAGTCGTAGCTCCCATAAAAGGCCCACTTCCGCAAATCACTTTAAAGGGCATAACTCACTCAAAAATGTTGGTATCCAAATAATATTGAACGCAAATATATCTTATATATATACAAACAATACGATAGAATTACATTGTGATCGGTCCATAATTAGTCGTAGCTCCCATAAATGGTCCACTTCAGAAAATCAGCAAAATAAGAAAGATTTTTTCTTCATAAATGTATTTTTAACTGTAAAATAATTTTTAAAATGTATTTTTAACAAGGTGTTCTCTTAAATGCTCTTCTCCTGTCCAAACAAGGAGTCGGGGCCCATTTTTTTATTGCTGATTCTTAAAGCAAAAATTATGAGGAATCCAAAAAAAAAAAATTAGCCAGAAAATTTAGGAGCTTCTGTGGAAAATCGGAAAATTTAATTTTCATTGGAAAATTTAAAGTTAAATTTCTAAGAAAAATTAGGAAAATTTTATTTTTCAATTAAAGCCTAATTCAATACCTTTCCAACGAGCTATAACTCGTTGCGATCGCTTTAGTAGTTTTTTTTTTTAACAACTTTCAATGAGGTCCCTTATGAAGAATTCTTCAATTTTGTCACATGACAGTGGTGTACACCACCACTAAACCAGTCACTATAAAAAAAAAAAAGAATATGTAGGTACATTATTTTTTGCTGGGCAATCGATTGAGACTATTTATTTTAAAACCGGAGAGGGGTCGTCCAAAAGGTGATCGCTTTCATATGGAATTGCTGTATGTGCGAATGTCCGGGAAAAAAGAAAAATAAATTTTACCTACAACAATAAATAATACAATTAAATTCAATAAATAAATATATAACACAAATTTAATAATAATCAAAAATAAAATTGTGAAAAATGTCCAATATGAACCAACAACAATAATTTAACAGAGAACAAACCAGATAAAAAAAAACAAATTCAACAATGAAAAACAAAGCCCAAGAATACATAAATAACAAAACAATAAAAACACAACAACAAACTCTTCTGAGAGAGCCAACATTGCATCAATAGTGTTGGCACTACGGGCCGTTTTTATTTTTTTTAACTACAATGACCAGATCAGGGCTTTTATGGCCTCGATTAGCAGTGTCATTGTATTTTTCCCCATCCTCCTAAACATTAATTTTTTGTGATATTGATAGCATTGTGTTAATTGTTGTTGGCTGCTTGGTGATGAAGGTATAACACTGGTTACTAAGCAGCCTCTTTAAGCGACAATTAATTTCATTGTTATTTGTATCATAAAAAATAGACATTTTACTTGAGTTTTTGTAATAATTGTAATGACAGGTTGTTTCCGAATCGACTTCTGTAACATACGAGGGTTAAGAGCAAATTTTTTTCTCTGTGTATGCTCACATTTGTCTTCATCGGCCGGATGTTTTCGCCTTATGTGAAACCCAGGTATCTGAAAATGCTGATCCACAGGATTTTCATATACCTGGTTATCCATTTCTATCGCTTTTTAATTTCCACCGGGGCATTGCCATGTACATACGCAATGAAGTCGTGTACCAGTACCAGCGATCATTAGGTACGTACGATGCAAAATTTAACTGTGCATGGGTTAAGCTCAAAATCAGGGCACACTATTTGCATTTCGTGTTTCTTTACAGAAGTCCAAATGCGGCAAGGGATACTACCATATCTGGCTTCGATACTCTTACCGACTCCATAACAAAGATTCTCGAGAGTTGTCCTAGCAGTGAAATTGTTGTTGCTGATGATTTCAATGTTCACAACTCCTCTTGGCTTCGCCATTCAAGGCATACAACTACTGAAGGCCAATCTGTTGAGTTATTCGCAGCGCACAATCACCTTGCGCAACTAGCGAATGAACCAACGCATATTTCATGCGTTGATGAGCACCAAAACAACACCCTCGACCTTTTTCTAACTTCACACCCTAATAAGTATAAGGTAGATGTTCGGCAATTCGGATCATTGCACCATTTGCGCCTCCTTTTCGCTCTCCGAACTTCGTATCGTTTCAAGACCAGCTACGAAACGTTCAACTTTTGTATACGAAAAGGCTCGTTGGGCTGAGCTCAATGAATTCTTCCGGCATTTCAATTGGAAACTTTGTTTCTTAGACAATAATGTCAATGCCATGGCGAATATGGTCGAAAATATAATTATGATGGGGATGAAAAAATTCATACCATCAAAGAAAATTTCGACTAAATCTAAAGAAACAGTTTGGTTTAATCAGAAGTGCAAAATTGCAATCAGATCCAGAGAGGAAGCATTCAGAACTTAGCGAAATAATAAAAACGCCGAAACTGATTCGCTACGCAAACGAGCGAGGTCTTCGTGTGCCAAAGTGCTGAGGCCTGAAAAATTTCTACACGAACAACGCCTCCGTGCAAAAGTTCTTACTGCTCCCCGGGGCAGTAAAAGCTTTTGGTCATTCGTTAAAAGAATAAAGGATAATGCTAGTTCTTCAATTCCTACTCTTTTAAAGAATGACCAACCATTCACATACCCAGTTGACAAAGCTAACCTTTTGGCTGAATTATTTGCAAATAATTCAAACTTACCGGAAAGCAATCAACCACTGCCCGTGCTCGAAAGAGTATCGGTAACTATGCCAAATATATTCTTTCGAACGCGAGCAGTTAAAAGGGTTTTAGCGGATCTTAACATAAATAAGTCTCCTGGGCCAGATGGTATACCAGCACTGGTCTTGAAGCAGTGTTCTTCGACGCTAGCCCGTCCATTAGCTAACCTTTTCAGCACCTTATACCGTGCCGGTGAATTTCCCATGTGTTGGAAGGTTGCTAATGTAACGCCAATTCCTAAAAAGGGAGAGGCTACAAACCCTGAAAATTATCGCCCAATTGCAATCTGTTCTGCACTTTCCAAAGTCATGGAAAGTATCTTGTGAAATATCTAGAGTCCAACAATTTACTTAGCGACTGCCAGTACGGCTTCCGTAGAGGACGCTCTACGGGTGACGTACTGGCCTTCCTATCGGAAAAATGGTGTCGTACTATACATCGTTTTGGCGAAAGTAAAGTGGTGGCTCTAGATATTTCTAAGGCGTTCGACAGAAGAGGGCTTTATATGGGGCATAGGGTTAAAAACAGACCGAAATTCACAAAATTTTGTGGGATGATTTCTGTATATATGTAAATGATCTGTGCAACGTTTTGAGTCGGTACCGATATTTATACAATATATATAGGGAAAATGTCTTTTTCAGATGTGGTCCTTGTATGGGAGGTATGACCAATTCTGGGCCGACCGCCATAAAATTTAGTACAACAATTTATTTGCCTATAGAGATTATTTATGTCAAATTTTAGCCTTTTAACATTATTTATATCTGTTTTATACGTATTTCACATAAATATCGTCTGTCAGAAGAAATGCGATGGTAATATAGCGTTTTTAACACTTTTAGATCACTCAAAAGCGTTTGATATGGTCAACTATGACATGCTTTATCTTAAATTAAGAAACTTTCTCAAAATTAGTTCTTCCGCTACTGAGCTAATATCATCGTATCTTGATAATAGATATCAATATGTGTGTGGAAATAACAAATGTTAGTGCACGTCACAGTTAACAAAAGGTATACCACAAGGATGAATCCTAGACCACTTCTATTTTCCATATATATTAACGATCTACCACGACAATTATCACATTTCACATTTGCAACACTGGCCAAATGAATGAATGTTTTGACAAGCTACATTTGGATCTCTCAAAAATCCAGTCTTGGACAATATCTAATGTCCAAGGTCAAAGGTCTCCGCCTTAAACCTTTAAAATCTAAATGTCTAATAATTTCTCGATCTAAGGTACAAGCTATTGACGTACCGAATATTTTGCTTAACAACCAGACTATTGCAATTGACAACAAGTAAGAAAGTATAGTCGGTCAAGCCCGACCATATAATACCCTACACCCACTATATGTATAAAACAGTTTTTCAGAAATGTACGTAATATGGGAGATATAACCTATTGTGGACCGATCATCCAAAAATTTAGTGTCATGATGTCTGTGAATATGAATATTATATGTGTTCAAGTTTATTTCGATATAAATAAGTTTAAAAGATTTATGGAGGTTAAATTGAATTACGGAGAGGGTCTTATATAGGAGTTTCGACTAATTATAGACCGACCATTATAAAATTAGGTGTCATCATTTCTTTATACAAGAAACTTATTTGTGTCGAATTTTATTTGGCTACCAACATTTTTAAGAAATTTATGATTGTTAAAGTGGTTTTCGGAAGTGGGCCTTATATGGGATCTGCGACAAATTATGGACCGATCGTCATAAAATTCTACCATGTTATATGTATCATTCACATAGTGTTGCTTGAACTGGTCGGACGTGTTATTTTTAGTGCGGCTGAATTTTCGTAATAGGTGAAAAAAAATAAAAAAAAAAAAAAAACTTGTAATAAGTGAAAAAAAAAAAAAATATATATATATATATAAAAAAGATATCGTAATAGGTGGAAAAATATCTATAGTGGTTTTTCGGTAATTTAAAAATCGCATAACAACTGCATGAGTGTCCCGCTCAGATGTAATTCTGAGAAAGAGCTAAGCTACAGTAGAAAAAATTTATGGATCTCTGAGGAAGAATCCTTAAGAAAATCCGTGGAGTCTCTTCTCACTACAAAGGCCGAAATACGGCGCCGTTCCTGTTCGCCCAATATAGTTATCTCATCCGATGAGAAATCATCATCTTCATCAAATAGTGCAGTCAAACCCAAAAAACAAGTAGGTATGGATAAGTACATCACCGTTCTCAAGCGACAGAGGAGCCCGACATCTGCTCAAATGTCTTCCAATTCTAAAGTTCCTAAGACCGTCAGCAGTGATAAGCCAAATGATCAAAACAGATTTGCTCTACTTCAGACGGATGACCCAGAAATACCGAAAAAGACGTTTAAGCCCCCACCAATTTACCTGAGAGAGCCCACTTCCAATAAACTGGTACAAGGAATTGTTGCTGTAATAGGTGAGAACATGTTTAGCGTAACCTCAATTAAACATGGAAAAATCAGCGAGACAAAGATCCAAGTGAATAGGGAAGATGATTTTCGAAAATTGTCCAACCAGTTGGAGAGGGAGACCAGGGATTTCTATACCTATCAGCTCAAAAGCGCAAAAGGACTCCAAGTCGTTCTAAAGGGTATAGACCCATGTGTTGATCCTGCGGATATAAAGAACGGATTAATGGACAAAGGGTTCAAAATCAAGAGCGTAGTGAATATTAGAAACCGTGAAAAGATTCCTCAGCCCATGTTCAGGGTAGAATTGGAACCTGGAGATGTTGCCTTAAAGAAAAACGAGTCCCATCCAATTTACAATCTTATTTATCTTCTGCATCGTAGAATTACCGTGGAGGAACCGCATAAGCGTGTTGGACCCGTCCAGTGTCTTAACTGTCAAGAATTTGGTCACACCAAAGCGTATTGTAAATTGCCGTCTGTTTGTGTTGCATGTGGGGAACTACATGCAACTGCTCAATGTAATAAGTCCAAAACGGACTTAAAAATAAAAAAATGCAGTAACTGTGGAGGAAATCATACCGCTAATTATAGAGGTTGTCCAGTTTATACTTATTTGAAGGGCATAAGGACCAATAAGTCGCCAGTATTACCTGACCATCCTCAACAACCTAATTTCACGTCGAGTAAGAATTTTCCTCAAATTGTACGACCAACTACTCACGTAAACGCTCCTAATTCTAGACAAGTTTCTTACGCAAACGTGGTCAAATCTAATATGCCAGGTCTGGAGCAGGAACCTATATCGCAATATTCTGAGCCACATATCAACAATCTAGAGACAACATTGCAGACACTTGTCCAAACTATGAACACTTTTACGACCACCATGACATCCATGATGCAGGAAATGCTGAAAATGCAATCCACTATCTTGCAAGCCATTTTAAAGAAATGATTTATTTAAAAATTTGTTTTTGGAACGCGAACGGCCTCCGCCAACATAAAAACGAACTGGAATACTTCCTGATAGATAAGCAGATTGATGTTATGATGATTGCTGAAACTCACTTGACGTCGACAGGGTACTTCAAAATTAATGGCTACGTGTTGTACGATACTAAAGATCCCCGCGGAAGAGCTTGTGGAGGTTCGGCAATTCTTATAAAAAACATTATCTAATGAATAACATAAGTGAGGATTACCTCCAAGCAACAAACATTTGCATTGAATTCTGTCAATACAAATTTGTTTTATCATCGATTTATTCTCCGCCTCGATTCTCAATAAAAGAACACCAATACCATAACTTCTTTAATTCCCTTGGAGCTAGATTTTTAGTTGCTGGCGACTTTAACGCCAAACACACATTTTGGGGTTCACGTCTTGTAACCCCAAAGGGTCGCGTACTCTTCAACACCATTGCTCAAATGGGCTTAGATGTACTCTCAAGCGGACATCCCACCTACTGGCCGACGGACCGACGGAAGATTCCCGATGTTATTGACTTTGGAGTAGTGAAAAATATCCCTGTAGAATGGATGCAAGTGGATCCTTCATTAGACTTGTCCTCAGATCACTCTCCTACTATCATTTCAATGCATTTCCCTCAAGTGTGTGGCTCTCCATTTAGAAACATGACTAAGACCCGAGTAAGCTGGATAAAATACAAAAAGTATTTAAGTTCTCATTGCACAGAAAATATTGTGTTGAGAACTACCGACGATATCGATGAGTCGATTGGCAACTTTACCGAGGACCTTCGACGAGCTGTGCATCACGCTTCCACTTATCACGTTGAATGTAGAAATAGGACAAACAGAACTTATTTATCTGAACTCGAACATCTCCTATCAGAAAAAAGAAGAATGAGAAGAGAGTGGCAACTTCACAGGTCTCCTGAACTGAAAGCTAGGCTACGGGTATGCAGAGATATACTAAGACATTTCTTAGAAACCCAAAGAACGGCTTCACTTAGATCCTACTTGGAGGGTCTTGATAGTACCCCACAATCTGACTACTCGTTATGGAGGGCGGCAAGAGGTTTAAAAAGACCAGACTGGTGACTGGGCTAGAAATGATTCCGAGAAAGGGACATTATTTGTTAACCATTTAAGAAATGTGTTTACTAAAAACAACTCAAATAACGTATCTGATTTGCCACCACTCGTTATTAGACCTCCTGTACCTCTAAGACTAAACTTTGGTGATGTCCAAAGCGCTATTGGTACTCTGAACCTTAGAAAGGCTCCAGGTATGGATAAAATCAGCAATAAAATGCTTGTGGAGTTACCTCGTGTAGCTAGAAGAATTATTCTCTTTATCTTCAATGCTATTTTACGCCTAGAATACTATCCTGCAGATTGGAAGGTATCTATGATTACCATGATTCCTAAGCCAGGGAAGGATCACACCAAAGTAGAGTCATATAGGCCAATTAGCCTACTGCCGACAATTTCTAAACTGTTCGAAAAATTGTTAATGACTAAGTTGATTCCAATTCTGAACGACACTGAATGCATTCCTAATCATCAATTCGGCTTCAGAGCTAAACACAGCACCATCGAACAAACACACAGATTGGTAAATGTGATAAGAGGGTCGTTTGAAGACAAAAAATACTGCTCCGCCCTTTTCATTGATGTGTCCCAAGCGTTCGACAAAGTTTGGCATGACGGTTTAATGCACAAAATAAAATTAACTCTGCCTGCTAACACCCATAAACTTATGGAAAGCTATTTATACGGTCGCAAATTTAAAATCAAAGAAGGCAATTTTTTAAGCCCCGCTCAGCCAATTGAAACAGGTGTGCCACAGGGTAGCATACTGGGTCCTACTTTATATTTGATTTATGTCTCCGACATGCCGTCAGACCCCAAAATCCACACGTCAACTTTTGCAGACGATACAGCCTTTATCAGCGTTCATAAGGACCACCAAGTAGCATCACAGAATTTGCAGAATTATGTTTATAAACTAGAGAATTGGCTAGAGCTTTGGAAAATCAGGGTTAATGAACAGAAATGTATTCATATCACTTTCACATTGCGAAAAGAAACTTGCTCGTTCATCAAAATAAATAATCAAATTATTCCTCAACATAATGAAGTCAAATACCTCGGCATTCACCTCGACCGCCGTTTAACTTGGAAGTCTCATATTGAAGCGAAACTTACACAGATGAGATTAAAAGCAGTGCAACTTAATTGGCTAATTGGCAGAAATTCTTCACTAAAGTTGGACTGCAAACTATTGTTGTACAATGCAATTCTAAAGCCAATCTGGTGCTATGGAATTCAATTATGGGGTACTGCCTCAGCATCAAACATTGAAAAAATTCAAAGGGGTCAAAATAAAATTCTACGTATAATTACTGCAGCTCCATGGTATGTTAAAAATTCTCGAATTCACAAAGATCTATGCGTGCCATTAGTAAAAGTTGAATTTACAAAACACGCGTCAAAGTATGTCAGCAAACTTGAACACCACCCAAACCCACTTGCACGAGACATCCTTAACTTTAGTGGCCATAATCGGTTGAGAAGGAGGGATACCCTTGCTTTAACTCCAGCGCAAAATAGATGACTGGATTAGTTGATGTGAAATTTTTTTAGTATCATAAAATTTTTGTCTAGCACTGGCTGGGCTTATTATTTTCTTTTTAGTATTAAGATTTGAATACTTATTGTCATTTCATTATATGAAGATTCAATAAATAAATAAAGGCTAAAAAAAAAAAAAAAAAAAAATGTTATATGTATATGTACGAAACATAGTTGTGTTCAATATTATTTGGATACCAACATTTTTAAGAGAGTTATGCTATTTTAGGCGATTTTCGAAAGTGTGCCTTTTATGGGAGCTACAACTAATTATGGACCGATCATAATAAAATTGTACCGTATTATTTGTATATAGACAGAAAATATTTGTGTTCAATATTATTTGTATACCAATGTTTTTAAGAGAGTTATGCTCTTTTAAGTGGTTTTTGGAAGTGTGCTTCGACTAATTATTGACCGATCGTCATAAAATTCTGCCATATTATATGTATGTCTACGAAACATATTTGCGTTGAATATTATTTGGATACCAAAATTATTAAGAGAGTTATGCTCTTTTAAGTGATTTTTGGAAGTGGGCCTTATATGGGAGCTACGACTAATTATGGGCCGATCACAATAAAATTGCACCGTATTATTTGTATGCATATGAAATATATTTGTGTCCAATATTATTTGGGTACCAACATTATTAAAAGAGTTATGCGCTTTTAACTGATTTTCGGAAGTGGGCCTTATATGGGAGCTACGACTAATTATGGACCGATCATCATAAACTTCTGCCATATTATATGTATATAGACGAAACATATTTTCGTGCAATATTAATTGGATACCAACATTTTTGAGAGAGTTATGCTCTTTAAAGTGATTTTTGGAAGTGGGCCATACGAATAATTATGGACCGATCTTCACGAAATTTGTAGATGCGCTTTAGCTTCATTTATTACTCATCTGCGGTAAATTTTGTTTGTATACTTGCATAATTCAAAGATTTATGACCGGTAAACCCAATTTCGGGAGGACATTTGTATGGGGGCTAGGTGAAATAATGGACCGATTTCCACCAGTTTCAATCCCATCCATCCTTGGGCCGAAAAAATATCATGCACCAAATTTTATCGAAATATCTTCAAAATTGAGACCAGTACTCTGCGCACAAGCTTTACATGGACAGCCAGCCAGACGGACGGACGGACATCGTTAACTTAAGAAGATCATCCCATATCTCACCCTCTAAAACAAAATTGTTGGGAGTAAGTTTTTATGACTTTCTAAAAATTGAATCTCTTACGTTACTACATAGGATTATTTTTACAAATGAAACATCTTGTCTTTTTAATCGTTCGAGGAGGAAAATACTCAATAAAAAACTTTTTTCAGAACATCAATATTTTATCTATTTTATTCGTCTTTGGAACTTGCTACCACCAAGAATACAGTTTTTGAGCAACACAGCGGAATTTAGGAAATTTATATATATATAACTACTTACTTTACTATTATTATACCCTATACCACCATAGAGGGAATATACCCTCCCCACTATGGTGGTGTAGGATTTGTGCATATGTTTGTAACGCCCAGAAATATTGGTCCAGTACCCACCTTAAAGTATACCGATCGACTCAGAATCACTTAACCCTGGCCCCCATACAAAAGCCCTACCGAAATTGGGGTTTACCGATCATAAATGTTTGAATTATGCAAGGAACCAAACAAATTTCATCACAATTGAGTGTTAAATGAAGCCAAATCACATCTACAAATTTTGTGCAGATTGGTCCATAGTTAGTCGTAGCTCCCATATAAGGCCCACTTCCAAAAATCACTTTAAAGAGCATGATTCTCTCAAAAATGTTCGTATCCAAATAATATTGAACGCAAATATATTTCATATGTATGCAAGTAATACGGTACAATTTTATTATGATCGGTCCATAATTAGTCGTAGCTCCCATAAAAGGCCCACTTCCGAAAATCACTTTAAAGAGCATAACTCACTCAAAAATGTTGGTATCCAAATAATATTGAACGCAAATATATCTTATATGTATACAAACAATACGATACAATTTCATTGTGATCGGTCCATAATTAGTCGTAGCTCCCATAAATGGTCCACTTCAGAAAATCACTTTAACGATCATAAATTTCTTAAGAATGTTGGTAATCAAATAAAATTCGACACAAATAATATACAGAAATGATGACACTTAATTTTATAATGGTCGGTCCGTAATTAGTCGAAATTCCATAAGACCCTCTCGGTAATCAACTTTAACCTCCATAAATCTTTTAAAAGTATTTATATCGAGATAAAGTTTAACATACACAATATTTATATTCACAAACATCATGACACAAAATTTTTGGATGATCGGTCCATAATAGGTCATATCTCCCATATAGCGCACATTTCTTGAAAACGGTATAATGCATATACTGGGTATAGGGTATTATATGGTCGAGCTTGACCGACTATACGTTCTCACTTGTTTTTAATGAATAAGGGCATTAATGTTTATTTTTCGTAGTAGTTTGATTAAAGAAAAAGCGCAAAATAAAATTCACTATAAAATAAGAAAATTAAATAAAATTTTAGTAAACATATTGGTTTGTAATTTGTGACGGTCCTACACTACACGGTCCTACACCTACACTCGCTATAGTATAATATTAAGCCAATTTAATTTTTTTTTATATTTAAACTGTATAAATTTAACAAAAAAGTACCTACATGCAACAAAATTTGTATATAACAAATAAATACAATTAGAACTTCTTCTTATTTAAAATTATCCACAAAATATGTTATAATAATCATTGCCAATATTTAAAATAAGACAGACAGCGTTGCAACAATAACGTAGTAAGCACATGTATTATTCGGCAGTACATCCTGTGAAGGTTCGTTTGCCTTAAGAAACCCAAACAGTGAAGTTAGTTAATTACAAAAAAATATATATTAAATTTCGAAATTTTGTTTGATAAAAAAAAAGAAAAACACAAAAATAACAACACATATAGATAGATTAAATTTACTGGTGTGTTTAAGGTCAATATCGAAATTTTACAAATATTCATGTTAATGACTTCCATATAGGTTTGATACACATGCACATGTATGTAACTAGTTACAAGTTACATATTGAAATTTAGGTTATATACTAGAACAACTCGGGTGAGATATTTTTGTTGAATTAAAGGTTAATTAAAAGAATACATTCTTTATAATGATATAAATACATATATCAATTATAGGTTATTGAAGGTATTAGTGTGCAAGTTACATATTGAAATTTAGGTTATACACTAGAACAACTCGGGTGAGATATTTTTGTTGAATTAAAGGTTAATTAAAAGAATACATTGTTTATAATGATATAAATACATATATCAATTATAGGTTATTGAAGGTATTAGTGTGGACTTTGATCAGAAACAACAAATTATTGGGCAGCACCTTGTCAATATAGGAGCACAACACCAGCTAGCAACGATCAAATTCACTAATAAAATGTCACGAGTGAGTACTAACTTTCCTATAATTTTCATACACTAGTGAATACAAAAACCAAATATGCCATAAAAACTATAATTTTACATTCCACGCATAAAAATACAGCATGTTCCTTATAATCAGTCCACTCAAAACTTCACTAACATTAAAATTTACTTACACGTTTTTGTATATGTGTCAATCGCTTGCCATGTGAGTAGTCTGTTAAAGGAAAACTAAGCCAAAAAAACTAAAACCCCTATTACCTTAAGCCTAGTACTCTGTTCAAATTTGGGAAATATGTTGAGCAACATTAATTATTTAATACGGAAAATTTGACGTGTAGCCAATGTTGCCTATCACGCGAATTTACATAATTTGACGTAAACAAAACACATACAGACATATGTTTTGCTTTTTTGTGAATTTAATTCGAAACTAAATAAAAGTTAAAATATTTAAAAATCTGTGTTGAATCGAAATCGTTAAATAATAATGAATGAACAAATATTACTGGCCGCTTGTGCAGCAGCACAACAAGTAAGAGATATTGTTGTTGCGACAGAAGAGCTTTTGGATGAAACTTCCACGTGAAACAATTGCTACTTTAATTATTTCGATGTGAAAAAATAATGTTGCCAGATACATTTCATATGTTTTTTAACAAAATGAACAGAGTACTACTTCTGCAACATTTTTAAATGAAAATTTCATGTGAATTTTTTAACATGTATTTTGACAGCATTCCATTTGAAATTTTGAACAGAGTAACCTAAAGTTAAAAACTCTTATTTCTAAAAATAAAAATTAAATAATAATATCAGATTTTTAAAATTACCTATAAATAAGAAAACAAATAGAAGAACAAGATACTATAAATAACCTTAATTTTTGTTTAATTTAATTTAATAAAATAAAATTTATTAAATTATTTAAAATAAATTTAACAAAATAAAATTAAGATTCCATACAAAAAAAAAATAAACAGAACTTTAAAATAACTGCAGCTCAAAATAAAAATTAGGAAAACTAAAAATTGTATATAAGTATGTAGTAGTTTGTTAAATATAAATTTCATTATACCTGTCCTACTAGTATAAGAATAGAAGTAACTATTGACTTATAGACATATAATTTGAATTTATGAACTATAAAAAAATACAATAGCCTCAAAGAAATCTTATAAAACATTAAACCCTAATTTAAAAAGAAAATTTATGTTGTTGTAAATTTATATTGTAATTCTATGTTATATGTACTGTATATTGTAAGCTAGTGTTATGTATTATATCATATTAATTAAAAGTAAAAAAATTATAATTCAAGCATTATTTGTTGCCGACACTTATGCATTTATTTATACATCAGTTAATAACTTGTTATATGTATATATAAGCCTGAAACAAGGAAATAAACTAATTAACCAAATATGTCTATTTATTGCATATTTTCTTTTGTATGAGACTTAAACTAAGTCATGCACTAAATTTATCTTGTTAAGTTGGTTAAGTAGTGAAGTGTGATGTAGAGATAAAGTAGTGAATAATATTTATTTCGGGACGTTAAAAAAAAATAAGGAGGCCAAATATGACCTCATGGTTGACTCAAACAAGTCAATAGGGATGGGAAGCCTTTAGGACTATAACATTCCTGTCCTAGCCTGCTAATCTCCGCAAACATGTCAAAATATGATGAAAGTACTCTTATTCAATTAGCTACCTTTGTTTAGGTATTAACTATCAGTTTGTTTTTATTCATATTTTCGCCACGATTTAGTTTTAAATGTTAACGGCCAACAGAAAACTAACAGAATCCACATATCCGGCGAGCTAATGCCGCGTAGACCACCAGCGTGCCATTTCCGTAAGCTGAATATCATTAAGCCGTTACAAATTTGAAAAATGTGTACTTATATTAAAAACAAATTTCCAAGTTTTACAGCCTGTTCATAGAACGCGACTCGCTGATAAAAAAAAAAAACCCTGAAATGTTAGCGTTTTTGTTATTTTGGGCCATAGAACACGACTGTTGACTGTTGTTAAAAATGTAACTGCTGTCAATTTATATATAGCAATTTATTATAGCGTAAACAGAATTTTGTGTCGAAGCACATAAGCTGGGAAATTTTAATTTCGCCCATGACTGCTTTAAATGAACATAGCTTTTGAGTCTGTGATGATTTTTAAACAATTTCTTTCTGCTGGGTCTATAAAAGTTTCATTAATCCACAAAAAAAAACTATTAAAAAATCGGGAATATTTGGATCCACTATTATCAAAAAACCGAAACCGGAATAAGGCGTTCCAAACAAAATATTTTTTTGATTTCTTTTTACATGAAACATAGATATGCTAACTCTTTAGTGGTTATTATAATTATATAAATTAATTATTTATATAATTTTTAAGGAGTTTCCTTCAGGCTAATTTGGTCACATGTTTGTTTCCAAACATAAATAAAAAACTTGTTCGATTTTTATTTTTTATTTTATTTACCCAACGTTTCGTTAGTTTTATTCTAACTTCTTCAGGGGTCTCGTTCTAAATAATAGCTATGATATTTTTTATCATTGGATATTAATTTTTATTATTAATTAGTTACTAAAATACTAAAAAACGGGACATCACGAACAGAATTTTGGTATAAATAATCAAATAATTAATAAAAATATAATATACAATAAACGACCACAAAACTTAAGTCAAGTTTAACTTAAAGCTAATATCACAGAACTAAATTATTTATATTTTTCAATGTTACACACAGAATAATAACTAATATAAGGTCATACGTTCTCTATTTTGGAGGACAATCATCTATTTTAACTCGTTGTCATCTATAAAATTTGTGTCCTCTTTCAGTCATCTTTTTCATACTCAGTCATCTTTTGCCATCTTTAGTTTTAAATGCATGATTTGTTTGTATTTGTTTTTATTGAGCTTAGAGTATGAACAGAACAAGTACGGCACGGTTTCTAAGTAGAATGAGAATCGCCACCTTTAACAAATAAAACAAATTTTACTTCACAAACGTTGTGTCGTGCTTGTTCTGTTCATACTCTTATGGTGGATTCACCCATTTGTTCTTAACAAAAAATTTTTCCGGAGAAAAAATTTTTTACTGAGAATTTTTTGCAGCACAATTCACCAATTTTGAACGATTTTTCTAAAAAATCAAAGCTGCCATATGTAAACAAAATCTATTAGTTTTACAATTGCGGTCATTGATTTATTTTGCTTTGGGTTTTAAGTGTCAAAATACAAATATTACATTACTTTAAAGTATTGTGTATTCAAAATCACAGATATAAATTCAAAATAAATGAAAAAAGAAAGTTGCTTTTGCTGATGACAATGGAAATACAAAAGGCATTGTTATTTGTATGAAAAAATGCAACCTATTAGCAACTCAATTCATTTTTGTCCAGAAAAAATATAAAATTAAACCAGTTCAAGTTCGAAAAAATATTTTCTCTCTCTTAAAAAGAGAGACGTCAAACTTCATATAAAAAAAAAATTGTTCGAACAAAATTTTTGTTAAGAACAAATGGGTGAATCTACCTTTACTGACTGAACTTTCGCTTTTCAAAATAGTAAATGGTAACAATATGTAAAAAATGTAAACATTGAATTGAAATTAACTTTTTACTATTTTTCTTATTGTAAACTTTTTTCTTTTCCAAAATCTGGTCGCCTTAACTAATACATATTTACACAGTGCATAAAAAGGCCACAAAAATGAATATATATTATTTTGTATAATTATTAAATCTTTAGAATTTCAATAAGTATTTCATAAAAATTACTGGTTTTTTTATTTCGTTTTAAAAAAAAAATATCAGACATTCAATAGTCTTATTACTATAATACTTACATTTAATTGCATTATGATCTTGTTGTATGCCCAGTGCCAACGGTGTTTTGCCGTTACTTCTGTCTTACGTTTCATAATTTGCATATGCCCACCAACGACTTCTTCCGTTTCACCACGCATAAAATTCTTTTTTCGAGAAGATCGAATATTGGCTGATACCATCTGCAAATCACCGATTTGATCTTCTTCGACATTGACAATATCATGATTAGATTTGCGGCTAAGCGATTTCGATGGTGATTCTACGGTGGTGGTGTCTTGAATGTCAACGACTGAGGAAACTTCATCCTTTTCATCTTCTTCTAGTATAATACTGTCTTGCTTCTTAATCAGCTGATGTTGTATTGATTTAGGCGCTGATGGTAACGTTGTGGCTAAAGAGGTCGTAAATTGAAATGTGTGATGTGTGTCATCCAATGAGGCAGATGTGGTGTTAGCTAATGTCTGCTGCTGATTTGTTCTTAATCCCTTGATACTTCCACTGGAACTTTCATCTAGATAATTGCCACTATCCTCACTGTGATACATTTCGTCCATATAATCATCTATAATTTCATTTTGTTCATGCTGGTAATCATCATCCACAACATACTGCAAGGACGACTGCTTGTGTATTTGGAGTAGTTGCTTATTTGTATTATACATTACATCCAGCTTGGCTTGAATCTTCTCCTTTTCCAAATATTTTAACTCATCCTCTTCGTTGAAATAATCATCCCGATAATCATAACTGCCCCTATTTGCGTGCTCATAATAACTATTTTCTCTTATGTATGTAGCAGACGGTGCCACTGGCTGTGTATCCACGTAGTAATCGGCCTGCTCACTATCGCTTTCATAAGTCGGATCCATTTCCATGTATGATAGAGACTTATCAAGAACTTCGGTGTCCTCTTCGTTAATCTCTGTTGGTTGTTGTTTAACCAAACAACCCGATTTATCATTGATAGTGGGCAGTTTTTTGCCAGTGGATCCACCAGCTGGCGGCACCGTTGGTAATAGTTTCTGTGGAGACTGTTGAAGTATACTGTGGTGGTTTTGGTTTGCATAATAGTAATCATCCTCCTCTTGCTCTTCTGCCAATTGATTTTGATCAAAGTCTGCAGCAGTATTGAGCATATTGCTATTATCGAATTCATCATCACTGCCGCCTTGGCTCGATACGTATAGACTGGTAAGCGAGTCTTGATGCGGTATAACGCTTCTTTCGTAGTTGACAGCACATGTGGTAGGTTCTGTAATTGGCACCTGTTTAACGAATGAATCGGCACCTGTAGCTTGCAAATTCTTTTGAACTTTTGTGCTGGCCATTGAAGCACCTTGATTCACAACTTGACTTGCTGTTTGCATGGCAGCCGCCGCTTTACCAAAAATGGCACCAAACATGCCGCTACTACTTGGTTTTGTACTACTTGGTTGTAAAGTGCTATTACATGCTGTCGCTGCAGTTGTGGTAGCACCTGACGATGCAAAAGAACTTTGCTGTGAGATCTGTGATGCTACATTTGTTATAGAGGACAATAAAGAACTAGTAGCTTTTTTGGTTGCTGTCACAGAAGTCGAGTTACAGGATTGCAAAGGAGACGAGGCAGTCTTTTGTACATCATTTAAAATCGCAGGTGCTGGTGATGTTGCCACTGTAAAGTATGCTATAGAATTGTCTATAAAATGACTGGTAGTTGTGTTGGTATTATACTCGCTATAGCTGCCATATACATCGATAACGTGGTTTTCATCAGCATAATGCTCTTTATCCACATCATTCATATTACCAGTAGCGTCTTCGTACATAAGCGTTTGTTCCGAATGATTGGGCAATTCGTCTTGGGCATAGTCCAGGCTACTTGTCATATGATAGAACGTAGTTTGACTACTGTTATTGTAAAGGCCCCCAACACTTCTAGCAACGTTTTTTTCATTGCCATATATATCTGTGGTATCTGATGATACCACATAGTCCCTATCTAGTTTTTGGTTGGTGGCATCAGTTATAATAACACTTGTGGGAACATTATCATAACAGCTGGTAGCTTTTAAGGATGGAACCACGGAACTCGTAATTGCCATTTTGTCATAGTTATATTCAATTTGATTATTGTATGACTCAGAGATTTGTGGATTTTCAGTATGTGGTATTGGGGTATCCGTAATGATTTTTAAGGGCTGTGTTGTAGACAAACTAGGTACTATAGATTTCGTGGCGTCGCTTAATATACTACCCACATGGGGTACATACTTTGTGGCTAAACCGAAACTCATTTTTTGTTGTTGTTGTGGTTCATTGCTGCCAGCAGTGGTCAGCATGTCATCCAATCCACCCTTTAGACTCTGCGATAGACCACACAACATGATGGATTTTTGGGAGGTGATAGAGCTTTTCGAAGACGCTACTGAGGATTGCATGGTTGCCATTGTGGATGTTTTATAAAAATCACCAGCAAGATCTGTGGCCTCACTGCTTGCATCTAAGTTACTAATATTAAATAGGGACTTGCTAGTGTGCTCTGAATTGAAATATGCTGGTGCCCTGAATATATCAATGGACGATGATGTTTCACATGTCAATGATGGTTTTTCAGTCATGTTGTCATAGTTTTTCATTGATATAATATTGGTGCTGATAGTCTCAGACGTGGTAGTGTCTGTAATCAATGAATTTAGATTGACACTTAAGCTATTATAAAAACTGTCATCAAAATCAACCATCATCATGGCAGTGTTGGTAGTCAGTTGGTTTTCAGTTGTTGTTTCTGTTGCTGTTATCAGTGTAAATGATGAAGGTGATGTCGAAAATCCCGATATATTGTTTGTTGTGATCGTACTATCATTTTTAACTGTTGTTGTTACTGCAGCAGTTGCTGTTACCGCCAAATCATCTACTGTTGTGGCTATGATCCCATTGAGGAATGTTTGTGGGATACTTAATATAATTTTATTATTATTATTATTCTCATTATAATTATTTTTATTATTATTATTATTTTTATTATTAATATTATTTTTATTATTATTATAATTATTATTATTCTCATTATAATTATTTTTATTATTATTACTATTATTATTATTTTTATTATTAATATTATTTTTATTATTGTTAATATTAATTTTATTATTATTATTATTTTTATTATTATTATTGTTATTATTATTTTTATTATTATGATTATTATTATTATTTTTATTATTACTCTCATTATTATTAGTATTATTAATTTTATCATGATTATTATTTTTTTTATTATTACTATTTTTATTGTTACTATTATTATCATTATTATTATTCGCTTTATTATTATTATTATTATTATTTTTATTGTTACTATTATTATAAAAAAAAAAAATATTATCATTATTATTATTATTCTCTTTATTATTAGTATTACTATTATTATTATTATTATCATTATTACTATTATTATTATTATTATCATAACTATTATTTTTTTTAATATTATTATTACTATTATTATCATTTTTCTGATTATTGTTTTTATCATTATTACTAATGTTATTATTTTTAGTTTTATTATTAATAATATTATTATTACTTTTTTTATTAATTATATTATTATTACTATTATTATTCTTATTATTATTCTTATTATTATTTTTATTAATATTTTTATTATTATTACTATTATTTTTATTAATATTACTATTTTTATTATTATAATCAGTTTCGAACTTTAAATGTTGAATATCTGTGTATATGACTCCTTCTGTTTTCATTTTATCAGCTTGTTCACTTGTATATAAATTTAAATAATTGTTACTATCGCATTCATTGGATTTGGAAGTTAATAGAAAGTCCATTATGTACGTGGGTAAATGTTGAGATATGTTTTCTGTTTCATCATTAACGTAGGATGTGGACAATGGGGGGAACATCACTGCAATGTAATCGTTTAAATAGTCTGTACTCAAAACTGATGTTGGTGTGGGAGACTCGATTTTGGATGATGATGTTTGTGTAGAGTCGGCCTTAGGCGCTGTAGCTAATTCAGCTTCATTGTAATTAATCGTACATATCCTATTGTTGTTTGCTTGTATTGTAGTTGCACTCGTTGTTGTTTTTGTTGTATACGATAAAGAGGAGGACATTATGCTTGTCTGCCATGATGACTTATTCATCGTAGAAGAGGATGTGCTCGTAGTAGCCGTCGCTGGTGTATGTTTTGCAGGTGATGATGTTGTTGTTGCTGCTGCTGCGGTCGTAAAAACGAGCTTAAAGTCTTTCAAGTAACTACCGTAATCGTTAATATACAAATCAGACGTAGTGTCTTTGGTCTCTATTGTCTTCGTCTTCAAACTTATTTCGCTATCTTTTATCGGATTTATTAAGGATATTTTCATTGTGACATGATCGTAGCATGTTGATAATGAGTGCGCTATTGATGTTTGAACATCGGATGGTGATGATAATGTTGTTGTTGCGTTTGCTGCCTGGCTTATTATTGAGGTAATTGGTACAAGATTTTTACTTGGATTTGTCAATTTCATTACGGGAGAACTAATGCTACTTTTACGGCTACTATTATTATCAATTACATTTATTGCTAAAATTTTTGATGAGTCTTGTAAATTTACATTTGCGTGAGCTTGTGTTGTTGAAGTACACTTTACACTGGATGATGATGATGAGGATGTGAGCGTCGTTGACGTGTCATTGGTTGATGATGTGGGTGACAATGTTAAATATTTGTTATGAATATCTAGACTAGGATATGATAAATTACTGCTACTATTAGTCTTTTGGTTAAGGGTACATTGAAGATTGGTGGTTACGCTGTTGCTGATACTGGAGAATGTTGACAATGTATATGGTTTTAGACAGTCGCTATATTCGTAAGGGTCAAGTTCAGTCGTTTCTAAGGAAGTTGAGGTTTTTGGTAAAGCTGATGTTATTGCTGGTGTTGCTTCAGTTCTAGCTACTAGTGATAATGATGTTGATGTCGCTACCAACGGATCGCATTGGGTTACTATTTTGTTTTGATGGTATGATTTCGTATTAGTATCATTTATAGCTATTAAAGTGTTTAAACTGGACGGTGTCGTTGATAAATGATATATAGTTTTTTCGCCATCTTTTGTTACTTTCGCTTCAGCATTCTCTTCCGCATTTTCTTTATTTTGTTGGATTTGAAATGCTTCTGTGTAACAATTATTCTTTGTTTGTACATTATTATTAAAAAAATTATTATTTTTGTAATTATTAAAGTTATCATGGTTTATCACATTTATAGTATTGTTATTGTTGTTAGGCCGCAAATGCGCTGCTAAGAATGATGATTTTGTTATTGTTGCTGCTTCTGTTTTTGTTTCAGATGGTATTAATGAGCTTGAGATTTCTAAAGAAGTAGCTTGAAATGCTGACAAAAACGTTGGTGATATTAATGATGAGGATGTTGCAGATAAAATGGACGATGTTAAATTCATGTTAACTAATGTACCGTTTGCTTTCAACAATGAAAATTGTTGTGTTTGGGGTAGTGTTTTGGTCGTTGCGGGTATTGAGTAGTGGTATTGATATGATTGAGGTGACTGTTTTTTGGCCACAAGTCCATGACTTGTATGATGATACTGTGGCAATTTTCTACAAGGAAAGTTTTTCAGCAGCGACAAGTCAGAAGTTTCTGCTGTCGCACCTGTCACTGTAATTACAGTGGCGCCGTTGACAGAATGACCCATGATACTATTGCTTGTTCTATTAGCCACAATTGGCGAGGATGAAGACAACAACAGTATTGAAGATGAAACTGCTGTTGAGAACGTAATGGCTGGCAAGTTCGTTGAGCTGAGTTTTGGTATCAATGTTACTGTCGTATAGGCACATGAAGTTTGTATATTATTGGTCCCGCTTATGCTGCTACTTTTGATATTGCTACCAATAGCCACGAAACCTCGACTATCCTCATATCTATAGGACATTGAAGAAATTAAGCTTGCGCCAGTACCCTGTTTTAAGCACATGGTATTTTTTGAGGAAACAACTGTTGTATCTGCCAGATTATTGGATTTTGTTGGTCTTTTTTTTAGAAAATATTGTGGTATACGGGTTTCGCCGCTGGCAATGACAGATGCTGTTGTCATGGCCATAATAATGGAGTAACGACAGTTTTGCAAGTCTTGATATTTTGTTTGGTCGCCAGTTGGAAACGTTGTATCGCTATATATTGACATATTGTTCATAGAATTCAAACCGCAATCGTTATACTCGTCCGTCGATTGTATAGCGGTATGTGGCCGTGGCTCTATTGAGTATCGAGACTCGTAGATGTTATATGAATTATTATAATCTGTTTCACAAATATTCAGTGTGGTTTCCATTATACCGCCATTATCATAATAGAAATTGTGTAAGGGAAGGTTTTGTATCGTAGACGTAATAGGCAGTTCCTTCTGATAATCCAGATTAATTTGATTTCCATATTCCGAAATGAAAGTTGTAGTTGTAGACATATTGGTCTCAGAGCTATTTCCTAAAATTATTTGTTTTAAATATTTTCTGGCATATGTGTGAGGTTGGGACTGGGGCAAAGATAATATGCGTTCCGTAGGCTTGTGACCATAAAACACTTCGCCACCGTTGTGGTCATAATGTCGTTGAAAATTTAATTGAACCTTCACTCCATTCGCCACGAATCCTCTGTCCCAATCCCTATTTTTAGAGACCATACCTCTACCACCAACACCTGCACTGTTATAACAAAATGTAGGTGTTGATGGTAAACATAAATTATTCGTTCTGATTTCGACAGAACTGTACATACCATCCCACATACTATGGCTATGCTCCACTGGCTGCGCCTGGGGCAATGTGTTATTATTAATATCTCCCAGAGATGTAAATGATCGTTCATTTTCCTCTTCACCAACTATCGTTATATAATTCATACATTCGATTCTAAGGTTGTCATAATCACCGTATTCAAGCGTAGAATAAATGTCGTAACGATCACTACTATCGCCACTGCATGCATCGCGATGGTAGATTAAATTGTTGTCTGTAGTTATTATGTTTTTACATTGGTTGTAAACATTTCTGTAATATGTGACATTATAGTTACCGGAATTTGATATGGAAGATTCAGTTCTTTGGCTATCACAGCTGCTGCCGTCGTTGTACTCTTGGTTTCCATACAAATCATAAGTAGTTGAATCATCTTCTATTTGGCATTCATACGTATTGTGAGTGTTTTTACTGCATAAAGTGCTGCTAATTGGTCGGTTATTGTAGGATAAGGCATCGATTTCATTAAAATAATAATCGTTTTGAATGTAAGACTGCAAATATATTTAGAAATATTATTATGACATTATTAAGGATTTTTTAATAAAGAAACAATAGATTCACATTGTGACAACAAATGATCTTTTTAAGCGGCAAATCTTTTGATGTCAATTTAGATATATGTAAATACATACATAAGTATGTCATATTAAAATTATTTACTTTTTTAATTGTCTAGAGAAACCGTTATATATATGTATATAAAATTAGGAACGTTTTACGTTTCCGATTATTATAATACATAATTCCATAATATTCTAAATATCTGCGAAACTATTGAGCAGTTTTAAATAATGTTAGTATAACTTTAAAACTTTTAACCAAATCGTTCCCGAGTTTAAGTTGCTATTTAACTGTTTAATATGTATGTATGTATGAATTATTGTTGTTACTATCAGCGTTGCCAAATGTGCAGATTTATCTGCATTTTGCAGTTTTTCTAAGCATTGAGCAGTTTTGAAATTTTTTGTTTAAAAATAAGTTCGTTTATAATTTTTTTTTATTATTTTTTTAAATACATACCCCATTTGCTTAATATGTATAACAGTATCAACATTTAAGCATACTTTTTTAATACGATAATGTAGTTATCACATACTTTTTTGCACCAGTGATCACAAAGCGAAAGGAAATTCCCATACATTTAAATTTAAGAAAGTTATGTTTTTCTAACGCAGCTGAAGAAAACAAACTTTTTAGCAACATTTTTTTTGATTTTTGGCAAACTTTTTGCAGAGTTGCATAAAAAGTAGTATTTCACGTGCACGTGCGTTTTTAATGTAAATAATTAATATGAACAAAAGTTAGCTAATTTAATGTAACTACCAACAGGACATTTTTAAAGGAAAATTAAATTAAAAAACGTGAATCAACAGTACTATGGCCTATGTATCAGACTTCGGGAGACTGTATCTTAGAAGTTATTACGCAGCAAACTTTCAAAAAAATTTAAAATCGCCAGAAATATGTGAGTTAGTTTTTCTTGAATAACTACAAGACGATTCCGCGTGCGCATATCTCGTTAATTGCAATAGATGGACCTAAGAAATACCAATCGATGGTGATATAGGTCATTGCTCGGGAGACTGTATTTTAAAAGTTATTACGCAACAAACTTTCAAAAATTAAAAAAAAAAAAATTCCAGAAATATGTGAGTTAGTTTTTCTTGAATAACTAAGAAACGAATCCGCGTGCGCATATCTCGTTAACTGCAAACGATAGACCGAAGAAATACCAATCGATAGTGGTATAGTTGATATCTCCTGATACTGTATCTTAAAAGTTATTACGGAACAAACTTTAAAAAAAAAAGGAAAAAGTCATCAGAAATATGTAAGTGAGTTTTTCTTAAAAAAGTTTGAACATTGTTTAATGGTAATAGTTTTGATGATAATAGTGTTCATGGTGAATTTCATTCCATTCGTTCTTATGTGTGAAGTGGCAACCTTTTAGTTATGTATGGCAACATAAATAATTAAAATAAAGTTTTTTCCTTTATAAGCTTCAATATTGGCGGTTGTTTCCTGGATGATATTCACTCGGTGGAAGTTGTGGGCGGTAGCACTCGCATTCCTGCTATTAAGCATTTAATCGAACAGGTATTCGGTAAGGCGGCCAGCACAACATTGAACCAAGACGAGTCGGTTTCCCGTGGAGTGGCTTTACAGTGCGCCATAATGTCGCCAGCTGTACGTGTACGAGAATTTTGTGTTACTGACATTCAGTCACTTGGAATGGTGAGGGTTCTCTTCCTGGAGGTGGTATCTAGGTTTTCCACGCAGCACCATTCAGTCGTCTGTTGACTGAACCGTAAAGAGCCATTCACTATGACAGTGCAGTATGCCCAAGCTGTTCCCTATCCAGATCCCACAATCGGTCGCTGGACCAATAAGGATGTCAAGCCCATCGTTAAGGGAGAATACTCCGAGGTCAAAGTGAAAGTCAGAATCAATCACCATGGTATTTTCTTGATTTCAAGTGCCTCATTGGTCGACAAGAGCAGGAAGAACCAGCCACCCCTCAACCATTAGAGCAACAATCAAATGCTGAACAGCCTGCTGCCGATTTGTTTGTTTGTTGTATTTATTTTCTTTCTTTCTTATTGGTTGAATAATGTAAAACAACAGCTCATTTTCAAATTTCCTATTTCTTTTTATTTTACTTTAATTAGTGGTGGTTAATACAAACATTTATTTACTCTATTATTTCTAGGGCTCCGAAAAGAAAAAGAAATCATCAAAATTAATTGAATTACCTATGGATTTCCATACACATGGACATTCGCCAAATGATTTGAGTAATTTAATCCAACAGGAGGATAAGATGGTATCCAATGAAACTAAGCGCATTGATGATAAAAATGCTTTGGAAGAAGTTGTTTTTGATATGCGTAACAAACTACAGGTATGCATACAATTAGGATTGCCTATTATTATGTACAAACCATAATGCGTGAATATATTATTTAATTTTAGGGCGGTCCACTAGAACTTTTTGTAGTAGAAACTGAGTGTGATGCCATCTGCTCGCAACTTAATGAATTAAAGAATTGGTTGTATGAGGATGGAGAAGATTTGATCGAGATACTTATGTTGATAAACTCAAAGCCTTGCACAACCAAACAAACCCCATCAACGACTATGCCTAAGAGTGTTTGAGCTTAAGCACGCCATCAATAATGCTCGCTCTGCAGTCAATGAGTCTAAGAAGGGATCTCCTAGATACGACCTTTAACTGAAACCGAATTCACAAACATAGCCGAACATACTGAAAAGGTCCAAAAATGGCTTGACACCAACATGGCTACGTTCGCACAGTCGCCGAGGACCGCAGACAGCCCCGTTAAGGTAGCCGATATACGCCAAGAAGTACAAACTGTCAACACCTGTGTTAATTCGGTGGTCAATCGTTATAAAACAAAACCAGCATCGAAACCCGCACCAGCCAAAGACAACACGGGCGGAGCTGAACAACAAAACGGCGAAAATGCTAGCAAATCAGATGCAGACAAATCGGGGCAGTGTACCAGATGGTTCAACGATGGATGTAGAATAGGCAGATCGATGGCGATTACAAGAATAACTAGCTAGCAGTATAGATGTATAGAATTTGTAAGACAAGCACACAGCATACAATTGTTTTGAGCAAAATTTAATGTTTGAAGGCTTTTAACAAAAAGTAACCTATATACTATGCATACACAAAATAAAGAAAGCAAAACATAATAAAAACCAAACCAACCTATTCTTCATTTTTAAACTTAAAATGTCATTAAATTAAAATAACGTAAAAAAATATATCTTTAAACTCTATAAAACAAAAACTTTAAACAAATCAAACCAACTACAAAACTAAACAAAATTACATATTAATAATCGATATTTAATTATTAACTAAAAAGACTTAGTTTACTTTATATTCCTGAAACGTGTATAAGTTTATTCCTCCTTACCTATACCCTTCAACTTATTCAAAACGCAAGAAACAAAAATAACAATCAAATAAACGTTATATCCATTAAAATGGATTAAAAATGAATTGGCTATTGACTTTTTTTTATCTGCTTTTTATATTAAATTTAATTTTTTTCAAACTAAAATTGTTTTCCTATTATATATTTAATTAAAATTGTCGTAGTGTATTTTTATACCCTTCACCTTCATGAGAAGGGTATATATAAGTTTGTCAATCCGTTTGTAATTTCCACAATATAATTTTCCGACCCTATAAAGTATATATATTCTGGATCCTTATAGCCGAGTCGATTAAGCCATGTCTGTCTGGATGTTGAAATCAGTTTTCTGATGTCCCCAGATATCTTCGGGATCCAAATCTTCAACAATTCTGTCAGACATGCTTTCGAGAAGTTTGCTATTTAAAATCGGTTTAGGCCAACCAGAGTTATGGACCGATATGTGGCTGCTGTTGTTGGGACTGCCTCTGTTGCGGCTGCTGCAAATCGACCCAGCGAGAATAAGCGATTGATAGGCTAAATTAAGAGAATCTGTTGTGGGATTTGTTAAAGTTAATTAATAATTATTATTTTATTATTACAATAATTCTTTTTACTTAAGGGTTAAACCACATTATTTAGTTTGTTTTAACTTAAACATTTAGTTTCGTGTTTGTTTTTCTATTTTTTTTACTTTTAATTTGTAAGACAAGTTATAACTTTTGGAAAACCTTTTTTTAAAGAGTTTTTTGTTGTTGTTTAAGATTAAATTTGCGTTTGTTTGATTTTTGTTTCCAGATAAGATGATGAAGTTTTTCTGTTTGTTTTGATAGTTAGTATTTTGTTTTTTTTTTTTTGTATGGAAAATGTATTTGTTTTCTTCGTATGTTTTACTTAATTATTTTTTGTTTTTAATAATACAAAATTAACACATTTAATAAAAAAAAAACAACTAGACATGGTCCATAAATCATTCTTTGTGTATAAATGTTCTCCCCGTTATAGTCTTCTTTAAAGAAAGTAATTCTAGCACAATTAAGATTTGGACGGAGCAAATCTACTGATCCCGTATAGATCGTGTCGTCCCCATCACGTGTCCAGCATGCGATGAAGGTCCTATGATATCCCTCATAATTTTAAGATAATAAATCGTATAAGCTATCTACAACATTATTGGTTGTTACCTTCGTTAATTGATAGACAGTAGAAAAATATTCAAAGCAGTCAAAACGAATAACCTCCGGACACTTCATGTGGAAATAAAGGTTTTACTGGTCAAGAAACAAAACGTCATGGTGGTGAAAAAGTCTGGGATATGTCTGGGAATCAGTCTGGTCTGGGATGTCATCGGAGAAGTTATTCAGAATTCGACTACGCAGGAGATCTTACAGGTGAATTTGGAACATAGCTTCTAGTCTTACACGATTGAGAACTTTTAGGAAGTCTGATGTTTTTGCACGCATTCTAGAGTGTATATAAGCCTTTGAACACTTAATGTGTACATTACCACATAATCTCGCAACATATGGTATTATCCATGGTGAAATTAAATACAAGGTGACAGCATAGCGCCAGCTGATTATTTTTTGCTCTGTTCATGGTGAAATTGAAAATGTCAAAAAGTTGTTTACAAATACTCAAAGTTTCTATAAAAACGTTACAAAATTATTTTGTTTTTGAAAAATTGAGTTTTTCGCCGTTTTATCTGCGTAAAATAGCTTAAAAGTGTTAAAAAAAAACTATATTATAAATAGTGTGTTTGTTTTTTGAGTTGTTTTACTAAAAGTGTAAGTTTTTTTCTGTAAGATAAATGTTAAGATTCCTCTTTAAAAGTGATTTTTTTTTGCTGCAGAAAAATGCGTTGTTGCATCTTATGCCGTAAAAAAGGAGTAGCTGGAAGTGGTACTTTCTTTAAGGTTCCTCAAGACCCAGGAAAAAGAGAACAGTGGAGTAAGTTATGCCAAAAGAATCTTACTCCAAGCAGCTTTATTTCCAATGAAACCAGTTCGAGAACACACTATAATTTTTTTTTTCATTATGTATATTTCCAATCTTTTATTTTAAAATTTGAATAAAAATAAAAACTTTTTTGGAAGAAGAAGACTGCATTAATTTTAATTAAAACATTATTATTAGAGGGTTCCTTAATGGTGGGCAAACTGAAAATAGCCTTAACCACATTTAAGTTGACCTCTTTGAGAGACATGTTGTACGCGTAGCGCGAAGAATTAATTTCGGGTATATAGAAATCTGGATTTGATTTCTCCTGAAAACCTCTGGACAAAGAATCGACCACTTACGATATACAAAAATATAAAGTAGCCTGTATTAACAAAATTATAAAAATCTGTTATTTAAATGGCCTCACTATTGGCATCATCAGGTATGGGAGAAAAAGGTTGTGAATCTTCTTCATCACTGCTGGAAAAGTAATCACTTTCATCCTGTTTCAGAGGTAATTTCATAATTTTTATAGCAGCAGTCTTAATTGCCTATATATCAGCCAATTGTTCACCTTTCGAGCATACTGTTCGCGTGGCAAGAGGGAAACACAGATACGACTGTCTAGAATTTCCTCATTAATCAAAATGCCCCGAACAAAATCATCACGAGTTTCAAAATTGTTTAAGAAAATAAAATAAACAATTTTTCACTACTATTGTTTTCTGTTTTTATCCATGTTTGTATGTTTGTTTTCTTTATTTTATGCCAGATGTTTTTGACAGTAACGAAAGTATTACACAAACAAAAATGCCTGTTGTTCTTGCCTTGTTGTAATTGTTGTAGCAATGCTGTCACCTTGTATTTAATTTCACCATGGTATTATCTCTAGTTTCTTTATTAGTATGACGTGGAAAGAGTACAAATGTAACATAACCAATATTATCCCTAACTTTAGAATCCGTATTAGCCAATTCAAATGGTGGTTCACGATGGGAAAAGATCACTTGTGGTGATTGGTGGTAATTGGTAGGGTGAAATTTTTATCTGAAAAGAAAATAAAGAGTTTATTAACTTTAAGCTTTGTTATTTAACTTTAAAAAATAAGTCTTACTTGTGCGGTTTTGTAATAGTTAACTTTTGCTGCAGTTTCTGATGATGCTGCTGCGGTTTATTCTTTTGCAGCTGCCCAGACAAGCTGTATGGGCTCGAGATTGTGAGCCGGCGAATATTAAACACTGTTTAAAAGCTATTCATCCAAAGATGTATCTTAAAGCCTCCAACTTTAATTGCATTTCTTCTATACTTGTTTTCTGTTCAGGCAATTCGTAGACAAATTGTTTAATGCCCACCATTATCCACGTTCCTCTGTGGATATCAACAAAGGATTTTTCATAATCTTTGCCAATTTCTTATCCAAAGTGTCTGTTTGCGATTTCTACCCAGAGTGCCAACCACACATTTAGCACCCTGCAAACGTTTACGATTATCTGCCACATCCATACTATAGGCAATTGAGGCACTGGATCGTGAAATTCCGTATCTCGTGAAAGTTAGCTATATATAACCAATTGCACGTTGTCGTAGCTAGAAACCACAGAAACAACCGCCAATATTGAAGCTTATGAAGGAAAAAACTTTATTTTAATTATATATGTTGCCATACATAACTAAAAGGTTGCCACTTCACACATAAGAACGAATGGAATGAAATTCACCATGAACACTATTATCATCAAAACTATTACCATTAAACAATGTTCAAACTTTTTTAAGAAAAACTCACTTACATATTTCTGATGACTTTTTCCTTTTTTTTTTAAAGTTTGTTCCGTAATAACTTTTAAGATACAGTATCAGGAGATATCAACTATACCACTATCGATTGGTATTTCTTCGGTCTATCGTTTGCAGTTAACGAGATATGCGCACGCGGATTCGTTTCTTAGTTATTCAAGAAAAACTAACTCACATATTTCTGGAATTTTTTTTTTTTAATTTTTGAAAGTTTGTTGCGTAATAACTTTTAAAATACAGTCTCTCGAGCAATGACCTATATCACCATCGATTGGTATTTCTTAGGTCCATCTATTGCAATTAACGAGATATGCGCACGCGGAATCGTCTTGTAGTTATTCAAGAAAAACTAACTCACATATTTCTGGCGATTTTAAATTTTTTTGAAAGTTTGCTGCGTAATAACTTCTAAGATACAGTCTCCCGAGATATGGACTGTACCACTATCGATTGGTATTGCTTCGGTCTATCGATTGCAACTAACGAGATATGTGCACGCGGAATCGTTTCTGAGTTATTCAAGAATAACTGTAGTGGTTTTTTTATCATTTTCTAAAGTTTGTTGCGTAATAACTTCTAAAATACAGTCTCTTCAAATATAAACTATATCACCATCGATTCGTATTTTTTCGGTCCATCGATTTCAATTAACGACATATGTGCACACGGAATACTTTTGGTTTTATTATTAAAAATATAAAAATAAATTTGAATGGAAATAGTGCGCTATATTAAGTGAATAGTTAAAATGTCGCAAGTGACAACCCGGAAATCTGATTCTGGGGTCATGCCGTAATTAAATCGTGTTTTCAAATTTAAAATATCTTTTAAAATGACCTGCTGGTGATCAAATGAATAATAGTATATTATGTTCATTATTTGTTTACATTTTTTTTATAAAGTTTGCCAGTGAGTTAACCCACGTGCGCACACACACAGTCACATGCAATCCATCAAAAAATTACTGGCCATTTTTTGAAAATTTTAGAAAGTTTGTTGCGTAATAACTTTTAAAATACAGTCTCCCGAGAAATGAGCTATATCACTATCGATTGGTATTTCTTCGGTCCATCGATTGCAATTAACGAGATATGCGCACGCGGAATCGGTTCGTAGTTATAAAAGAAAAACTAACTCACATATTTCTGGCGATTTTTTTAATTTTTGAAAGTTTGCTGCGCAGTAACTTCTAAGATACAGTCTCCCGACATATGGACTGTACCACTATCGATTGGTATTGCTTCGGTCTATCGATTGCAACTAACGAGATATGTGCACGCGGAATCGTTTCTGAGTTATTCAAGAAAAACTGTAGTGGTTTTTTTATCGTTTTCTAAAGTTTTTGCGTAATAACTTCTAAACTACAGTCTCTTGAGATATAAACTATATCACCATCGATTCGCATTTTTGTGTTCTATCGATTGCAATTAACGAGATATGCGCACACGGAATACTTTTGGTTTTATTATTAAAAATATGAAAATAAATTTGAATGGAATTAGTGCGCTATATTAAGTGAATAGTTTAAATGTCGCAAGTGACAACCCGGAAATCTGATTCTGGGGTCATCCCATAATTAAATCGTGTTTTCAAATTTAAAATATCTTTTAAAATTACCTGGTGGTGATCAAATGAATAATGGTATATTATGTTCATTATTTGTTTACATTTTTTTTATAAAGTTTGCCAGTGAGTTAAACCATGTGCGCAAGTTAAGTTAACTATAATCCCAAATCACATTTCAGATAAGAAATATCTGAAATAGAAATATTGTAAACAAACAATAACAAAATAATTACTTTAAGATAACAAAATACAAGATAACTAGAATATTATTGTAAACAACTTTCTGATAAAAAAGGTCGACTAGAATATTGTAAACAAACAATAAAATTACTTTAAGATAACAAAGTACAAGATAACTAGAATATTATTGTAAACGACTTTCTGATAAAAAAGGTCGACTAGAATATTGTAAACAAACAATAATAAGATAGCAAAATACGAGATGATTACTTTAAGATAAAATATATGTTTAAGGCAGAAATTTAGTATTTAAGCAAAGGAAAATTAATAAAGAGCAGCATTAACGATTAACTAGAAAAGACGCATAGACGTCAGTTGTCTTTAATCAAAAAAACAACAAAAGTGTTTTTTAATTGGCGATCCTGCCAGGAGCAACATATATTTTGTTGCTCTAGAAGCGGACCGATATATCCTTGTCGCAGCAAGGATTCAAACAATTTTTTATATAAATGTTTTACCAACTCTTCATATAGAAGATAAAAAAATTTTATGTTTAGAAAAGTGGAGAGCGAATTTAATAAATTAATAAAACAACGAGGTAAAAGACAGAGAGTATTTAAAAACAACAGAGAAATGGCCCAAATCAACATGGAACAGCTCATCCAACAAATGTAGACTACATACGGCTTTACAGGCGGTCCAACAAGAGAACCGTGAGTTAAGGACTAGATTGGAACAGATACCAATAAATCATGCAGTAAATAATCCCCAAGTGGAAAACCTAGAGACTAGAGTTGCAGTATACAACAATCCAAATGAAATAAATTTGGAAATTTTTAAATCACTGCCTACATTTGATGGAGCGAAGAATAATTACGGATTTTGGCGGGAAGACGCCACTCGTTTAATGAACAGCATAAGTCAACATTCAAATTCAAATAGGTACGTTGAAGCCCTTACCATTGTGAAATCCAAAATAACTGGTGCAGCAGCCAACATATTGTTAAACCATAACACAATATTCAATTTCGAGGCAATTCTTAATCGATTGGATTACACTTATTGTGACCAGCGCCCATTATACGTCCTGAAGGAAGAATTAACTAAAATAACCCAAGGGAAATTATCATTGTCAGAATTTCATGATGAGGTTAGTAAGGCATTAACAGTGGTAACTTCAAAATTATCCATGTCTGGAGACCCACCAGACTCAATAAAATGCATGACTTCTCATGCTATGGAAGACGCAGTGAGAACTTTTAAAAATGGGATAAATAACGAATTTATTCGGTCAACATTATACGGAAACCCCGTCAAAGACTTGGAGCATGCATATGCAATAGCTCAAACCATCGAACATGATAATAATCATAAAAATTTACTATATAAAATACTATTGGCTGGAAAGACAAAGAATGTACCCAACAGAGCTAAAAAAAACCAACATACTAGAAGACCATCATACTATCCTAAACAACATCAACAACACCAAGAACAAACCAACTTTCCAAAACCAGAGCCAATGGACACCTCTTCAGGAAACACCAGGAATTTCAACAATGCTAGACAGCAGTACAACCAACAGGGATTCCACAGCCAACCCTGGAAAAGAATTCGTGACCAAAGTGGAAACTTTCAACAGGCACACAAAGTTCAGAAGCACAATCAAATAAAAACTCAAGAAGAAGACAACATTAGTACCACCACGGAGAAAAGTAGTAAGTGCTATAGAAATAAGTCTAGTATTAAGAATTTAAACTAATAGACGGGTTGTACTATATTTTTTTGAAGGATGAGGAAGATAAAGAATATAAAATTTTCATAGACTGTGGTGCAACCCACAACTACATAAACAAAAAGTTAATAATGGGTAAAAGAATTAGGACAAAACCTTTGAGAATGATCTCTATACATGGTGAATCAATATTAGAATTCAAACAAAGGATAAAACTGTTTAATAAGGAATTGGAATTTTATGAACTTGAGAATGATAATGATTATGATCTGATGTTAGGAGTTGAGGGCTTAACACAATTAGACGCTGTCATAGACATTAGAGAGAAATTGTTTATTGTCCCTGAGAAAATACAGAAGATAAATTATTCCATAGGTGATCAAAAATTTGCATTAGAAATAGAACAACTAATGAATGAGAATAATAATATAGGCCCATTACCATTTACGACGACCATAGAAGCTAGTATTAGAACTACGACAAATGAACCAATCTGGACAAAACAATATCCAAGTAATTTTAATGACACAGAATTCGTGAATAAGGAAATAAAATAGTTATTGGAACAGGATATAATACAGAAAAGTTATAGTCCTTATAATTCCCCAATGTTAACAGTCCATAAAAAAGGATTGGATGAGAACGGGAAACCAAAACGACGAATGGTCATAGACTTTAGGAAACTTAATGAACATAATATAACTGACAGATACATTATACCTGATGTTAACATCACTTTACAGAATTTAGGAAGCGCTAAATACTTTACAACATTGGATTTAGAATCTGGATTCCACCAGATAAAGATAAAAAGGGAAGATAGAAAAAAACAGCATTTTGTGTGAATCGAGGCAAATATGAATTTAAACGTATGCCTTTTGGATTGAAAAATGCACCATCGATCTTTCAAAGATGTGTAGACGACATACTTAGAGAATTCATAGGTAAATTCGTATACGTTTACATAGACGATGTTTTAATTTTTTCATCCTCTCATGAGGAACACTTAGAACATATACACACAGTGTTTGAAGCTTTAAATAAAGCTACCTTGAAAGTTTCGGACGAAAAATCCAAATTCTTCATGGCCGAGGTTGAATACTTAGGTCATGTTATTAAACATATTAAAATAACAACGGACCCAGAAAAAATAAAGGCTATTGAGAATTTTCCAATTCCTACCACACTCAAAGACTTGAGGGGCTTTCTAGGATTAACCGGTTATTATAGACGTTTCGTACGGAATTACGCCCAAATCACGAAACCATTAACAGTCCATTCAAAGGGAGAAAATGCTCATGTAGGCAAGAACAAGAGTAGTAATACGAAGATTAATTTAGTCAAAGCAGCCATAGAAGCTGTAAATCTATTGAAACTTAAATTAAGGGAACAGGTTGAATTATTTTAACCCAATTTTGACCACAGATGCGTCCAACATAGCCATTGGAGCAGTGTTAAGTCAAAATAAAAAGCCGATTTATTTTCTATCCCGCACACTTAGTACAACAGAACAAAACTACAGCACGAATGAAAAAGAGCTGTTAGCTATAATATGGGCCTTACAAAAACTCCAAAACTATATATATGGAATAGCAGATCTCACCATTTTTACGGGCCACCAATCACTAACATATGCTATCTCCGAAAAAAATCCCAACCCTAAATTGAAACGTTGGAAAGCCATAATAGAGGACTATGGTGCTAAAATTAAATACAAACCAGGTACTGAAAATGTTGTAGCGGATGCGCTATCACGACAAATTATTAATACATCTTCTATAGACACGGAACACTCAGCCGAAAGTTCCGCAAGTTTTTTTTTTTTTTTTTTTTTTTTTTTTTTTTTTTTAATAAACAAACGCAACTGCGAAGCTTTTTGGCTTGTCTGCAGAAAACACCCAGAGTCTTTGGCGGGAATCGAACCCTCAACCCTCTGACTTATAATCAGGCACATTATTGCCTAGTCTATCGGGCATCCAAGTGATATAATAAAAACGGTTACACAGTCATTTAATACATATGGTATACAATTAGAACTCGTACCTACCCCAAATTTGACCGAAACACGAACACGCACTATTTTTCATGGTAAAGTACGCCATACTATTAATTTTGCAAATAATAACGACCTGATAAGTGAATTAAAAAAGATATTGGTTCCAAACCGAATCGTAGCTATACATATGAATATAGAAGATTTGTACCAATACGCAGTATTAATTAAGGAAACATTTTTAGGTACAAAATTTGTACATACACCAAAAAAATTAAAAGATGTAACTGATAGGAATGATCAAATTTATCGCCCAGGAGATAAATACAAAAGCAAAAATAGAAGATAAAATTGAAGAAATAATAATCAATAATTTCCCTGAATGCAAACGACTCATGACTGATAACGACGCAAGTTTCGTTACACCAGCATTTAAACAAATGTGTATAAAACATAGCATACAGAAGATAGAAACACCAGTGCATCGATCGAAAGCAAACGGACAAGTAGAAAGAGCTCATAACTCTATCAGTGAACTAACACGCATTTTCAGAATACAAAACTCCTCTACAGTAAAAGAAGAAATATTCAGAGCTATTAAAGAATTAAACAACTCAATACATACTGTAACAGGATTTAGACCAAGGGAAATATATTTTGGCACTATAAATTATAGCAAAGAAGAAATCATAAGGAAATTACGCCAAGCCTCAAACAAAGTATTGGTAAGGTTGAACAAAAAAACCAAACATCGAACATTCGAAAAAGGCATACAAATCCTAGTGAAAATTACAGGAATCAGAAAAAAAATCAGCCTATATACAAAAAGGAAGTTGTAGAAGAAGACCGTGGAGACACGATCTTAACCCGAGGAGGAAAGACTGTTCATAAAAATAATATTAAGAACATCACAATTAAGGAACATGATACAAATATACCTGATATTAGCCGTGCTGGCAACGTCATTTCAGACACCAGAAGCAACAACTCAAATCGAAAACATAGAGGGTAAAAAATACATTTTAACAAGGACAGATGATGTATTTTTATTTAATGAATATGAATTCTTATTTCATATCACAAATATAACGAAAATATATATACCATATAAAGAGAAATTTTATAATTATCACAATGCAACTGTAGAAGAATCAATTTGGATGAAAAAGATTAAAGCACTATTAGAGCACTCGCAGAACATCGACACAAACGAGGATTAAACTTCCTAGGATCGGTACTAAAATTTATCACTGGTATACCCGATCATGATGAAGCAGTTCAAATTGAATCAACAATAAATAAATTAATCATAAATAACGAGAAACAAAAAATAATGAACTCAAGATTTGAGAAATTATTAAACTCCATGAACCGAAATACATGATCAATTACTTCTTCTAGTTAGGACAATAAATGCTGCCAAGAATAATGAATACTTAACGGAATCACTCAATCTAGATGATATTAAAGAAATAGTTCTTCACGAAATAAACTCTGTACCAATTATTAATGTACTGGAATATTCCAACGTCTACGTTGCAAGAACGAATGAACTATTTATCACAATTTACAAATACCCAGTTATAAATAAATATTGCAAATTATTTAAATTCACGCCACTCAACATTGGACATGGTAAGATTTCAACTGATGAAAATATTGCACTTTGTGACAAAGAATATATAAGAACAAAAAATTGCAAGAATTACTTAAGCAAAAATATATGTATGATAAATAATGAGCAGCATAATTGTATTAGATCAGTATTGGAAAATAGAAAGGCTAAATGTAAAATGATACAAGAATATAACCCTAAACTATTGCAAATAGAAGAAGGATTCATCCTCTTGGATGGAACAAATATTATTGATAATCAAACAGTAACAGGAACTAGGCTAGTTAGTTATAGTAATAAGGTGAATATAAATAATATTACATTCAGGAACATACACGATAGAATGCTAGAAGCCATTCATAACAAACATGATGAGAAATTGGAAATCATTGAAATTTTAACATCCACTTCAAACTTAGCATTTAATAATTTAGACTCATTGAAGAAGTTCATAATCCCCTTTGAAGAACACCCAGTTAAATCCTTTGTCTATTCATTTTTTACAATTATTTTTATAATATTAATAACATTGTTAATTTTAAAATCAATTAAATATTTCATAGCACTAAGACAAATCAGGGCAACTGAAAATTTCCATGTTATTTATAATAGGTCAATTACACATAGTGTTGTTGAACTGTTCGGACGTGTTATTTTTAGTGCGGCTGAATTTTCGGTGAAAAAATCGTAATAGGTGAAAAAGTGTAATAGGTCGAAATAAAACAAAAACGTTAAAAAATAATTCGTAATAGGTAAAAATACCTACGATAAAAAAAAAAAAAAAAAAAAAAAAAAAAAAAAACTGTATGAGTGTTCCTCTCAGATGTAATTCTGAGAAAGAGCTTAGCTCGACTAGAAAATCTTTCTGGATCTCTGAGGAAGAATCCTTAAAAAAATCTGTGGAGAATCTTCTCACTACAAGAGCCGTAGAACGGCGCCGTTCCTGTTCGCCCAATATAGTGATTTCATCAGATGATAAAACATCAACATCTTCTACATCAAAAAGCGCAGTCAAACCTAGAAAACAAGTAGGTATGGATAAATACGTCACAGTTCTTAAGCGACAGAGGAGCCCGACATCTGCTCAATTATCATCAAATTCAAAAGCTCCCAAGACCGTGAGTATTGACAATCCAAATGATCAAAACAGGTTTGCTCTCCTCCAGACGGATGATCCAGAACTTCCTAAAAAGACGTTTAAGCCCCCACCAATTTATCTGAGAGAGCCCACTTCCAGTAAATTGGTACAAGGAATTGTTTCGGTAATAGGTGAAAATATGTTTAGCGTAACCTCAATTAAACATGGAAATATCAGCGAAACCAAAATTCAAGTGAAAAAGGAAGATAACTTTCGAAAATTGTCCAACCAGTTGGAGAGGGAGAGTAGGGATTTCTATACCTACCAGCTGAAAAGCGCAAAAGGACTCCAAGTCGTTCTAAAGGGTATAGACCCAGATGTTGATCCTGACGAGATAAAGACTAGTTTAATGGAAAATGGCTTCAAAATTAAGAGCATAACGAATATTAGAAACCGTCAAAAGATTCCTCAGCCAATGTTCAGGGTGGAATTGGAACCCGGAGATACAGTATTAAAGAAAAACGAGTCCCATCCCATCTAGAATCTGATTTACCTTCTGCATCGTAGAATCACCGTGGAAGAACCGCATAAGCGTCAGGGACCCGTCCAGTGTCTTAATTGTCAAGAATTTGGTCACACTAAAGCGTATTGTAAATTGCCGTCAGTTTGTGTTGCGTGTGGGGAACTACATACAACTGCTCAATGTGATAAGTCGATAACTGACTCAAAAATCAAAAAATGCAGTAACTGCGGAGGTAATCATACAGCAAATTATAGAGGTTGTCCAGTTTACACTCATTTGAAAGGCATAAGGACCAACAAGACGTCAGTATTACCTGATCATCCTCAACAGCCTAATTTTGCATCGAGTAACAATTTTCCTCAATTGTTACGGCCCACTAGTCATGTAAACGTGCCTAGTTCTAGACAAGTTTCTTACGCTAACGTGGTTAAATCTAATATGCCAGGTTTGGAGCAGGAACCTAAATCTCAATATTACGAGCCTAATATTAACACTCCAGAGACTACTTTGCAGACACTTGTCCAAACTATGAACACTTTTACGACCACTATGACATCCATGATGCAGGAAATGCTGAAAATGCAATCCACTATCTTACAAGCAATTTTAAAGAAATGATTTGTTTAAAAATTTGTTTTTGGAACGCGAACGGCCTCCGCCAACATAAAAACGAACTGGAACACTTCCTGATGGATAAGCAGATTGATGTCATGATGATTGCTGAAACTCACTTGACGGCGACAGGGTACTTCAAAATTAATGGCTACGTGTTGTATGATACTAAAGATCCCCGCGGAAGAGCATGTGGAGGTTCGGCAATTCTTATAAAGAACAGAATAAAACATTATTTAATGAACAACTTATGTAAGGATTACCTACAAGCAACAAACATTTGCATTGAATTCTGTCAATACAAATTTGTTTTATCATCGATTTATTCTCCGCCTCGATTCTCAATAAAAGAACACCAATACCATAACTTCTTTAATTCCCTTGGAGCTAGATTTTTAGTTGCTGGCGACTTTAACGCCAAACACACATTTTGGGGTTCACGTCTTGTAACCCCAAAGGGTCGCGTACTCTTCAACACCATTGCTCAAATGGGCTTAGATGTACTCTCAAGCGGACATCCCACCTACTGGCCGACGGACCGACGGAAGATTCCCGATGTTATTGACTTTGGAGTAGTGAAAAATATCCCTGTAGAATCGATACAAGTGGAGCCTTCATTAGACTTGTCTTCAGATCACTCTCCTTCTATTATTTCAATGCGTTTCCTTCAAGGGTATAGGTCTCCATTTCGGGACATGTCTAAATCCAGAGTAAGTTGGATAAAGTATAAAAAGTATTTAAGTTCGCACTGCACGGAAAATGTAGTGTTGAGAACTACCGAGGATATTGATGGGTCGATTGGCAAGTTTACTGAGGACATACGAAGAGCTGTGCATCACGCTTCCACATATGACGTTGAATGCAGAAATAGGACAAACAGAACTTATTTCGCTGAACTCGAACATCTCCTGACAGAAAAAAGAAGAGTTAGAAGAGAGTGGCAAATTCACAGGTCTCCTCAACTGAATGCTAGGCTACGGGAATGCAGAGATATACTAAGAAATTTCTTAGAAACCCAAAGAATGGCTTCACTTAAATCATACTTGGAGGGAATTGACAGTTCCCCACAATCTGACTATTCGTTATGGAAGGCGGCACGAGGTTTAAAAAGACCAGTTAGAGGAAAGCCTCCTTTGCGAAATCCGACTGGTGACTGGGCTAGAAACGATTCCGAGAAGGGGACTTTATTTGTTAACCATTTGAGAAATGTGTTTACTATAAACAACTCAAATAATGCAACTGATTTGCCACCACTCGTTATTAGACCTCCTGTACCTCTAAGACTTAGCTTTAATGATATTCAAAGCGCTATTGGTACTCTGAACCTTAAAAAAGCTCCAGGTATGGATAAAATCAGCAACAAAATGCTTGTGGAGTTACCTCGTGTAGATAGAAGAATTATTCTCTTTATCTTCAATGCTATTTTACGCCTAGAATACTATCCTGCAGATTGGAAGGTATCTATGATTACCATGATTCCTAAGCCAGGGAAGGACCTCACCAAAGTAGAGTCATATAGGCCAATTAGCCTACTGCCGACAATTTCAAAACTGTTTGAAAAATTGTTAATGGCTAAGTTGATTCCAATTCTGAACGACACTCAATGTATTCCAAATCATCAATTCGGGTTCAGAGCTAAACACAGTACCATCGAACAAACACACAGATTAGTAAATGTGATAAGACGGTCGTTTGAAGAGAAAAAATACTGTTCCGCGCTTTTCATTGATGTTTCCCAAGCGTTCGACAAGGTCTGGCATGAAGGTTGAATGCACAAAATAAAATTAGCTCTGCCTGCTAACACCCACAAACTTATGAAAAGTTATTTATATGGTCGCAAATTTACAATCAAAGAAGGCGATTTTTTAAGCCCCGCTCAGCCAATTGAAGCAGGAGTACCCCAGGGTAGCATACTGGGTCCTACTTTATATTTGATTTATGCATCCGATATGCCGTCAGTCCCCAATATACATACTTCAACTTTTGCTGACGATACAGCCTTTATTAGCGTTCATAAGGACCATCAAATAGCATCACAGTATTTGCAGAATTATATTTATAAACTAGAGAATTGGCTTGAGCTTTGGAAAATCAGGGTTAACGAACAGAAATGTATTCATATAACTTTCA
Source organism: Bellardia bayeri (assembly GCA_950370525.1). NCBI lineage: Eukaryota > Metazoa > Arthropoda > Insecta > Diptera > Calliphoridae > Bellardia > Bellardia bayeri. Next base: position 589,023 of record OX493270.1, read on the forward strand.
CATTGCGAAAAGATACCTGCTCGTCCATCAGAATAAATAACCAAATTATTCCGCAACACAATGAAGTCAAATACCTCGGAATCCACCTCGATCGTCGTTTAACCTGGAAGTCTCATATTGACGCAAAACTTACACAGATGAGATTAAAAGCAGTGCAACTTAATTGGCTAATCGGCAGAAATTCTACATTAAAGTTGGATTGTAAACTTTTGTTGTACAATGCAATTCTAAAGCCAATATGGTGTTATGGAATTCAATTATGGGGTACTGCCTCAGCATCCAACATTGAAAAAATTCAAAGAGGTCAAAATAAAATTCTACGTATAATTACTGCAGCTCCATGGTACGTTAAAAATTCTCGAATTCACAAAGATCTAGGCATTCCTTTGGTGAAAGACGAATTTACAAAATACGCCTCAAAATATGTCAGCAAACTTGAACACCATCCAAACCCATTTGCACGAGACATCCTTAACTTTAGTGGCCATGTTCGGTTGAGAAGGAGGGATACCCTTGCTTTAACTCAAACGCAAAACAGATGACTGGATCAGTGGATGTAGATTTTTTTGTAGTATCATAATATTTTGTCTAGTACTGGCTGGACTTATTATTTTCTTTTAGTACTAAGATTCGAAAACTTATTGTCATTTCAATATCTGAAGATTCAATAAATAAATATAATGTATTACAAAAAAAAAAAAAAAAATTTATAATAGGGAACTAGCAAGGTTAGCCACTCCTTGAATCGGGACGATTCATCTTAACAAGGGGGAGAGTTAAGTTAACTATAATCCCAAATCACATTTCAGATAAGAAATATCTGAAATAGAAATATTGTAAACAAACAATAACAAAATAATTACTTTAAGATAACAAAATACAAGATAACTAGAATATTATTGTAAACAACTTTCTGATAAAAAAGGTCGACTAGAATATTGTAAACAAACAATAAAATTACTTTAAGATAACAAAATACAAGATAACTAGAATATTATTGTAAACGACTTTCTGATAAAAAAGGTCGACTAGAATATTGTAAACAAACAATAATAAGATAGCAAAATACGAGATGATTACTTTAAGATAAAATATATGTTTAAGGCAGAAATTTAGTATTTAAGCAAAGGAAAATTAATAAAGAGCAGCATTAACGATTAACTAAAAAAGACGCATAGACGTCAGTTGTCTTTAATCAAAAAAACAACAAAAGTATTTTTTAATTCGCACACACACAGTCACATGCAATTCATCAAAAAATTACTGGCCATTTTTTGAAAATTTTAGAAAGTTTGTTGCGTAATAATTTCTAAAATACAGTCTCCCGAGAAATGAGCTATATCACTATCGATTGGTATTTCTTCGGTCCATCGATTGCAATTAACGAGATATGCGCACGCAGATTCGTTTCGTAGTTATAAAAGAAAAACTAACTCACATATTTCTGGCGATTTTTTTAATTTTTGAAAGTTTGCTGTGCAATATCTTCTAAGATACAGTCTCCCGACATATGGACTGTACCAGTATCGATTGGTATTGCTTCGGTCTATCGATTTCAACTAACGAGATATGTGCACGCGGAATCGTTTATGAGTTATTCAAGAAAAACTGTAGTGGTTTTTTTTTATCGTTTTCTAAAGTTTTTGCGTAATAACTTCTAAACTACAGTCTCTTGAGATATAAACTATATCACCATCGATTCGCATTTTTGTGTTCTATCGATTGCAATTAACGAGATATGCGCACACGGAATACTTTTGGTTTTATTATTAAAAATATGAAAATAAATTTGAATGGAATTAGTGCGCTATATTAAGTGAATAGTTTAAATGTCGCAAGTGACAACCCGGAAATCTGATTCTGGGGTCATCCCATAATTAAATCGTGTTTTCAAATTTAAAATATCTTTTAAAATGACCTGCTGCTGATCAAATGAATAATGGTATATTATGTTCATTATTTGTTTACATTTTTTTTATAAAGTTTGCCAGTGAGTTAAACCATGTGCGCACACACACAGTCACATGCAATTCATCAAAAAATTACTGGTCATTTTTTGAAAATTTTAGAAAGTTTGTTGCGTAATAACTTCTAAAATACAGTCTCCCGAGAAATGAGCTATATCACTATCGATTGGTATTTCGATTTTGGCGATTTTAAATTTTTTTGAAAGTTTGCTGCGTAATAACTTCTAAGATACAGTCTCCCTAGATATGGACTGTACCACTATTGATTGGTATTGCTTCGGTCTATCGATTGCAACTAACGAGATATGTGCACGCGGAATCGTTTCTGAGTTATTCAAGAAAAACTGTAGTGGTTTTTTTTTATCGTTTTCTAAAGTTTTGCGTAATAACTTCTAAACTACAGTCTCTTGAGATATAAACTATATTACCATCGATTCGCATTTTTGTGTTCTATCGATTGCAATTAACGAGATATGCGCACACGGAATACTTGTGGCTTTATTATTAAAAATATGAAAATAAATGTGGTTGGAATTAGTGCGCGATTTTAGGCAAACCGTTAAAATGTCGCAAGTGACAACCCAGAAATCTGATAACTGGGCCATAGTACTGTTGATTCACGTTTTTTAATTTAATTTTCCTTTAAAAATGTCTTGTTGGTGGTTGCACAAAATTTAGCTAAATTTTGTTCATTATTTGTTTACATTTTTTTATGAATTTCTAGGAAAATTCAAAAAAAGTACCTTTTATGCAACTCTGCAAAACAAAAACAATTTTGCTAAAAAGTTTGTTCTCTTCAGCTGCATGTTTTTCTATATAAAGTTTGCTAGTTTAGTTCTAGGTGATTTCAACATTTATTTTATTAATCTGTTAATATTTATTGGCCGGTTGCATATAAATTTGTGTATTTAATTTTTTTACAAAGTTCAACTTGCTTTTACTTTTCTTCTTCATACATTAATATAAAACATCTCACAAAATAAACAAAATACTTTCTTGAACTTGCCACTAACCCGGCATTTACACATGCAAGTGCTAGTTCCAAAAACTCAATACGCTCACATTTTTGTACTAATACACTCACATTTTTTTCACTTGCAGAGCTACTCGAGTTTTTCGAATAAGTACACAGTAGTGCTGGCAAAATATTGAGTAATGGGTACCGAGTATTTGCCCTTTTCTTTGGATACTCAAAAGTAGTTACTCCACACTTTCTGAGTTGTATTTTTAAGCAAGCTGAGTGGGTAAAATAGAGCATAAAAATACATCACTGTATAAAAAGACAACAATGTGTAAGCTACAAAATTAAACCATTAATCTGTTAATATTTATTGGCCGGTTGCATATAAATTTGTGTATTTAAGTTTTTTACAAAGTTCAACTTGCTTTTACTTTTCTTCTTCATACATTAATATAAAACATCTCACAAAATAAACAAAATACTTTCTTGAACTTGCCACTAACCCGGCATTTACACATGCAAGTGCTAGTTCCAAAAACTCAATACGCTCACATTTTTGTACTAATACACTCACATTTTTTTCACTTGCAGAGCTACTCGAGTTTTTCGAATAAGTACACAGTAGTGCTGGCAAAATATTGAGTAATGGGTACCGAGTATTTGCCCTTTTCTTTGGATACTCAAAAGTAGTTACTCCACACTTTCTGAGTTGTATTTTTAAGCAAGCTGAGTGGGTAAAATAGAGCATAAAAATACATCACTGTATAAAAAGACAACAATGTGTAAGCTACAAAATTAAACCAACCGCCGAACTAAAGTTGTAAATTATTTCTTAAGTTATTGTTAACGTTGAATTAAAAGTTAGCTTTACATTTATTTTTGATTTAATAATAAAAGAAATACAAAACCAATAATAGTTGAAGATCTATTTTTATTTACTTCAATTTGCAGATAAAAAGTATGCGTGACAATTTCAAAAAATCCGTTAAAAGTATCGAGTAGTATTGAGTACCCAAATGAAAAGTATTGAATATTATTGAGTAATGGAAAGTAGTAGAATTTGCCAGCACTTGCATGCAAGTACTTGCATGTGTAAAGGCAGGGTAAAATAGATAAATTTTTAATTAGAAATGGTAATATGTATAAAAATATTTAATATATAGTAAACTAGCTGGCCAAGGTTTGTGTCTATGTTAGATTTGCATCTATTTAACATTAACATAAAATTAATCTATTAATAAAAAAAAGAAAACTATGGGAATTTTTTATGAAATAATAAATATTTCGGAATTATTGATTTTGTGGCATTGGCATAAATGCAAAATAGCAAACTAAATATGAATGACGGTTGACATAATGTTCAGATCATGTCAAGACATAATGCATTCATTGGCTACATTTGAATGCAACAATGTGCATCGTAATAGAATAAATACTTTTTGTTCCATTCAATCATCGAAAAATGTTCTCGATTGCTATTTTTAATGCAACGTGAGGATTTATATACGCCATAATTCGAAGATAAGCTTCCTTTTTCATCCAACTTTCAACGAGCCAACTTTAAATTAAAATCAAATTTAAATCTTGGCCAATTTCAGCCATCATAAAATTTTTTAAATTAAAAAGTTAGTATTTCATCCCCCATTCAGAGTTAAAGTTAGCGATATCAGGTAATGAAATAATTTTAGTGGATTAATTAATACAATTAAAAGCTAGAAATGGAAAAACTATTTCTTTTGTTCTAGAAAAAAATATAAAGGTTAACACTCGTAGCGATAGTTTCACACAATATTCTAACGAAGTGCATAACTAACCATTTGGTACATACATACATATATTTGTGGTGCCTAATATATACGGTATTTCCTCTGCTCGTTAGAAGAGAAGCAGCCACCAAACTACATTGTTTTCAGGAGTCAGATCCAAATTATTTGGGTAACTATCAGTCGTCTCGTGGTTAATATTTATCTTTATTTAATTATATTGATTTTCGTTAATAGATTTGGTAGGTGAAACCTACAACTTCGGATTCAGAACCTCCCGAAAAAAATCTGAACAACTCTTCTAAATAATTTCAATATGCATCAAGACAACTAAATCTAACAGAATATATCGGATGCCAAATTATTGCATCCGAAAGTAGAATGCAACATAAAAATTCAAGAAAATATTTCAATATAACTGAAACAATTATATGATTTAAAATAGATTTAGATATAGTGTAATGTGAAACTATGCAAAAAGTTTTCATAATAAAGTGTGAAACAAAAAATTCCATCGTGTCTCGATTTGTGAGAAAAAAGTGTTTCTGTATTTGAATGCGAAAACGGACAACGCTGATTCTGTTTTTATTTGAATATTTCCAGTATGTAAGTGTCAAATGCAAGCCAAGCGTCAACGACGAAAAAAAAATTCATGCAGTCGTCGTTGAGCAAGCGATGAGAACACGTGCGGATGGTTGGTTTTTTTTCAGAAACTTATTAAGAATTGTTGTTGCTTCTTGTTGTATGAAGCATAGCAAATACACGCGATTCAATTACAGTTGGACACGAAAAATAAAAAACTACTTATTTTTGTTTTTTCTCAAAATAACTCAACTCCACTGCTTTATAATGTAAAAAAAAATTATTTATTTATGTATGTGCATGTATTTAAAAATATCTATTTGAATTGTGTGTTTATCGCACCAATTTGAAATGTGAATTTTTTTGCCAGTTCGCAAAATATTCCTTCAGAAACACTGAGCAAATAATTGTTGTCAAACTATTTAAATGACAGATATTTCTCGCAAAATAAAGTTACAGAAACACTTGTGTGAGAAAAATCATTTTTTGTTTCATTTTACACTGTTTTTGTTGCAATTCACTAATTCCATGCGGAAAATTTTACAATGCGAGAAATACAGAAACGAGCCACAGAATTACAATAGTGTTTATTAAGCTAAGAGCAATGAAACAAAATATTAAAAATCAAGAAAAATATTCAACTGTTCGTAACTTCAAAGAAAAAGAAATGAATAAAAACAAAGTGTTTAAGTGTGTTCCTTAACCGTAGTACGAGCAAAAATCCGAGACAACCTCTGAAAATTTGATCAAAAAAAACTAAGTGTATTAATATTGTTACAAATAATTTTTTCATAAACAAATGGCGCTAATTGTTACAAATAATTTTTTTTCATATATAGATGGCGCTGATTAAACAAAGTGTTTAAGTGTGTTCTTAAACCGTAATATAAATGTGTAAAACACAGTGGTTAATTATACCCTACACCACCATAGTGGGGAGGGAATGTTGGATTTGTGCTGATGTTTGTAACGCCCAGAAATATTGGTCCAACACCCACCTTAAAGTATACCGATCGACTCAGAATCACTTTCTGAGTCCATTTAACGTCCGTCCATCCGGCTGGCTGGAAACCATGGATATGCGAGATGGAAACGGTTTAAAATACTAGAGTTTTATGTTACTTTTAAATCTGCAAGGACCGCAGTAAATTTACAAATAAGGATGAAGAAAATACAGTTTTACCAAAATAAATTTAAAACACTTGTTGATTCACGTAAAACGTGGGTTGAAATTCGGAAAATGGGCCTTGTTTCTCAGGACAATAGTGATGGGCATCCAATTGATGTAAACCAGCTTAACCAGCAATTTGCCAACATACCAATGCCACAAATCGATACTGACTATTATGATGGTGTGAATAATAATGCAACTGTTGAATTTAATTTTATACATTTTACACAAGAAGAAGTACTTAAATCATTTCTAAATATTAAATCAAACGCAACTGGTTTTGACTACCTACTTCCAAAGTTTATTAAGCTGACTCTACCTTACACCTTCTGTCACTTCACCCATTTGCTCAACACCATAATAACTACCTCGAAATTCCCAACTATGTGGAAGCATGCTAAAATAATACCAGTAAAAAAACCCGATAACACATACCGCCCAATTGCAATATTGTCTTTTCTGTCAAAAGTGTTGGAGAAATTAGTACATGCACAAATAAGTTGTTATTTTAATAATCACTCTTTGTTAAATGAACGGCAATCTGGTTTTAGGCCAAAACATAGCTGTTTGACTTCTCTTATTGATGTTGCCGAGGAAATAAGATGCCAAATAGATAAACCTCAAATAATATCTTTCCTTATTCTACTTGATCATTCTAAGGCTTTTGACACCGTTGACCACTCTGTATTATGCCTAAAGTTGAAAAGAAAGTACAATTTTTCTAAAACTGCGTTAAAACTTTTATTATCATATTTAAGTAATAGAAGTCAAAGTGTTTGTTCTGGTGAAAATATATCCACGAGCTGCTTAATGCCAAGAGGTGTCCCACAGGGCTCTATACTTGGACCGCTTTTATACTCCATTTACGCCAATGATCTCCCGTTGCAGATTACACATTGTAAAATACAAATGTATGCTGATGATGTCCAATTGTATACAAGTTGCAACAAATCAGATGCGTCAAATTCTGTTGGGCTAATAAACCAAGATTTACGAAGAATATTTTTATGGGCATCTGCAAATGGTTTAAGCCTTAACCCAAGAAAATCAGTGTGCTTATTAATTGGATCACCAAGGACTAATATTCCGAGTATTCCACCACTACATTTAAATAATGCGCCGATTAATGTTGTAGAAAATGCAAAAAATCTTGGCGTTATATTTAACAATGAGCTAAGCTGGTCAGATCAAATCAGAGCAAACTACCGGAACACATTTTACATATTGCGACATCTGTGAATATCGCAGTATTTTACACCAATACACATCCGAATGCTGCTTGCAAAAACTTATCTGCTACCAACCCTCTTATATGGCTGTGAGTTATTTGCAAGTTGTGATGCTGAAAGTAGGCGAAAACTAAATGTGACATATAATAATGTTGCTAGATATGTATTTGGCGTGAAAAGGAACAGTAGCATCACACTATTAGCTAAGCAAATATATAATCTTACCCTAGATAATTTATTAAAATGCCGAACACTTATCTTTTTGCACAAGATTATCTATGACAGACAACCAAATTATCTATTCAGAAGATTAATATTTTCTAGATCCAACAGAGGTAAAAAGATCAACAATATAAAATTTACAAGATCTATCTCATCGCAGCAATTTTTCATAAATTCTATTCGCTTATGGAGCCAACTGCCCTCTTGTAACTAATAAATATTATTGTAATGTTAAATTATGTATGTATGCATGTAATATTTATGATTATTATTTATATTGTATCTTTCCTTATGCCAATTTTTCTACCCAATACTTTAATATAAGATATTTTCTTGTTGTATTGTATTGACTGATAAGTAAAATAAAAATAAAAAATAAATAAAAAAAATATATTTTCGGCCCAAGGATTGAAACTGGTGGGAATCGGTCCATTATTTCACCTAGCCCCTATACAAATGTCCTCCCGAAATTGGGGTTTACCGGTCATAATTCTTTGAATTATGCAACTATGCAAACAAAATTTACTGCAGATGAGTAATAAATGAAGCTAAAATTCGAAATTACGATTTGTTTTCTTTTTATCGGGGTTTTGAAGATTTTTTCCGAAATTCATCTGGCAGCCCTGCTCACACGTATACTTACGCTCTTTTGTTTGATCGTCAATCAACCAATATGAAATCAGCATGTTGAGTGGGAGAGACAAAATCCACTTGCAGAACTTCTGTGTCTTATTCATGATTCAAGATAAAAGAAAACGAATATTACTAAAAGATTTTTGGAACAAACAAGGGAAATCAAAAAAGAAATATGTATATTTAATGATTAAATTTTAATCGTCATCGAGACTGAATTATATTTGCTCAAAAAATCCCAATAAGCTGAATTCTTTTAGTTTGAGAAATATACTTTAATTGCGTAACTGCAATAAGAGTATCAACATAGAAGATTTCTTTACTTTTTAATTGCAAATTGAACAATGATTATTTAAGTTTTTTATTGACCTTTTCCTTATATGGTCATGGGAAGCAAAAATAAGTTTTATGGAAAAATAAATTGCAAAACGAAATTTTTTTTTAGTTCGGTCCATGTTTGACCATATCATCCCACAAAATTTTGTGGATTTCGGTCTATTTTTAACCGTATGCCCCATATAAAGCCCTCTTCCGAAAATCGCTTTAATACTCATAAATCTTATATAAATAAGCGTACCAAGCCAAAATTTTACACGCATCATTTACATACATGCCTAAATCAAACTGCTGGATTTTGAGAATATCGGTCCATATTTCACTATGTACCCCATATAAGGTCCGCTTGCGAAATCCACGTTAATACTAATATACATATATCTTAAATATACCGTTATTATGTTGAAATTCGACGTGAAATATCCTCATATGCATGAAAATCACTGTTCCAAAATTTAAGAAGATCGGTATTACAAATTATCATACATCCAGTAGTTCCCGAGATATAGCCTTATATATTTTTAGGTTTACGGGCCCGCCCCCTCGAAAATAGGCGTAACCGCCAACAAATTTTTTTTTGCTGGTATCTCCTCTAAGAGCCCTTTTTGATGAATTTTTTTTTTTGAGCAGTCACTAAAACCGAATTGTTCCCCTATATATAAGTTTGTCATTCCGGTTGTAATTTCCACAATATAATTTTCCGACCCTATAAGGCATATATCTTCTGGATCCTTATAGATAGCGGAGTCGATTAAGCCATGTCCGTCTGTCTGGATGTTGAAATCAATTTTTTGAAGTCGCCAGATATCTTCGGGATCGAAATCTTTAATAATTCTGTCAGACATGCTTTCGAGAAGTACACTATTTAAAATCAGCAAAATCCGTCCACAAATAAGGGAGATATGAGTAAAAATTCGAGGCAGCCTCTGAACATTTCATCAAAAAACTAAGTGTATTAATATTGTTACAGTTAATTTTCGCATAAACAGATGGCGCTGATAAAACAAAGTGTTTAAGTGTGTTCCTTTACCGTAGTATGAGAAAAAATCCGAGACAACCTCTGAAAATTTGATCAAAAAAAACAAAGTGTATTAATATTGTTACTATTAATTTTTTTTCATAAACAAATGGCGCTAATTGTTACAAATAATTTTTTCATATATAGATGGCGCTGATCAAACAAAGTGTTTAAGTGTGTTCTGTAATATGCAGTTGTACTGCTATTTTTTTAACATTTAATTTAATTGTTGGTGGTTACTAAAAGAAAAAAAAAACATCTTATTTATTTAGTTTTACACAAAGTAAAATGCATGTAAATGAGGTAAACAAATAATCTAGTAAACGTAAAATGGTTTGTGCATAGACAAGATACGGCAACTTTTATGTTTAATATGTGAAATGCAGCTAAGTATTACTGGTATTACTAGAAGATAATACCAAGTCTTTTGATAAAAATTAGCATTATATTCACCACCTATAAGCTTACTCGCACCTTTTATATAATCAATCGTTCCTTTTTCTATTTAACACTCTACAAAGGAAGACGTATTCTCATTTATTAAATTAAAAGAGTGAGTAATGGGTGAGAAAAAAGAAACTGCAAAAAGAACAAAAATAATTTTGTTCAATAATTAAAAGCATAAGGTTGTTATTCCATAATTTAAGAATCACGTGAATAATATTCATTGGAACCTGCATTGAACTGTGGAAAATTTATAAGAAATTATAGTAGCCTTCGTTTTGAATATACTAAAATAGTTCGCAAGGGCAACAAAGGACTCCGTTTAAAGGGCGAAACAGCACATTCCTGCGAAAAGCTTTGAAGCACGTCAGATCCTTATTATCATATATTTTTTTTTGTCAAAAAAAAAAAAAACCCCCAATTTAGTAAAAAAAAATCTAACGTGGCATCAGTTTTGATAGTCACTGTAAAATTCCGTTACCGCTCTAGTCATTACTTTTGGAGATATTAAAAAAAAAAAAGAACAACGTGATGGCAGAATAATAAACTTGCACTTTATAAAAACACTCCAACCATCATACCAAAAGCTTTTGCCAGATTTTTTTCGAAACGAAGGTAACTTTTACGGAAGAATCTAGACGTCAACCACCGATCCATGCGCATTACATCACAAGTGTCATAATACAAATTCCTATTTCCATAGATACCATTTCCATAATTAAATTTCCGAACCCCATTTTTTTTATTCATAGTTTACATTAAGTATAGAATATTTGGCTAAGTTTCATAACTAAATTGCATAACTTAATTTTACAGCCTTAAAATTCATAACCTTTCATTTATTAACTTAAAATGTCATGACTAAATCAAATCAGTTTCCAATAGTTTTTACTTAAAATTTTTCCAAATTTTGAATATATATTTTAGTTACGTATGTAAAATCCTATTAAATTAAAATTCCTATATATTATCTTTATCCACAACCAATCCTAATCGTAATTTTTACATTTGTAAATTCTTCATGTATTTGGTATGTATTATTTGTAACTAGTAAGTTAAAATTGTAATTAATAAGTTTTCATATACTTAAACTAGAAACATGCATCAAAAAACTTTTCCCAGCTCTAATAATTAATAACTCGAATGCAGATGATCGGAGAGGCCTCGTCGACATCATACATTTATATAAAACACAAATGCTTGATACAACAAATATCTATATCGGTGAGTGAGCACATTTTTTTATTACTTTTGTTAATTGCATATTTCTTTTGGTTATATGTCAACTTTTAATGATTGAGTAGAATTAATAAGAAGTAACAACGGAATTGAAAAACTCAAACATAGGTTTAATAAGAGATCAAATAAACTCATTCTAGAAGAATTTTTTCTTTATTATATTTTGATTTTTTTTCCACTTGAATCTCTGTTTTTGCTTCTTTATAAATTTTAAGTTAAGCTTTAAAATAGATTCGTTTGTTTTAAGAGAAATAGTCCCAACCTACAGAAGTTGTTAATATGTTATATTAAGATAGGATTTTTTTTTATTTTTAATTGTTTGTGAACTCTTAAAATATAAGCGCCGATATAAGGTTTATTTTTTTCACAAAAATTAGTATAATGAATTACTTAAATAAATTTTGAATAAATATTGTACAATTATAATGGATATGTAATTGTTTTTCAGTATTTTCTTACGGATTTGAAGTGAAGTGAGTTAGTGTAAGTTTATAAGGGTTTTAGCATCATAATTGCCGCTAAAACACAAGGTAGGGAGGGTAACGAGGCGACGGCTCCAAATAATATCGTGGATGTCTTAGTTTATAAGTATATTCAATTTAGTTCCTATTGTGTAGTCGTAGGAAATTGTAATGATTTATTTTTTTACCACCGTTTTTTTTGTATATATGTATATATTACACCGTTAACAGAGGCAAGGGAGTCTGTTTTATTATGTAGAGGTACAAATTTGATAACAGTGAGATTGATGAATTGTAGATGACAAAACCCACCCCAGTAGGCTGTTAGCTAGCAGTAATAAGACTCCTAATCGTCATTTTATGATCCAAACAACCGTGAAAAATAGAATGTAAAGAACTCATCACATATCCTTTAATACCATCCCAAAACAACTTTAAAAATGTTTTATTTGTACATTACATAATTGGCGCCCAACGTGGGGCCGAAAAGTTTTGCTGGTCCCCTTAACTAGCTAAAATTTATCATTTCAATTTTGTCCCAAATAGATAAGTATGGTATATTGAGAAAAATATTTTCGTAAATAAATATTTACAATTTTCAGGATTTACGGCTATTTGATGGTATTAAAGTTCGAATAGAACGTCCGAAAATTCAATGAATATTTCTTTTACGAATGGTTTTGATCAATATATAAGCTTGTTGTTTGCGAACAGTTTGTTAGAAAAATTTTGTGTAATATTTTGAGATTTTTGGTATCTTTTAGGTATGGATTTATATAAATTTTGCAGAACGCATTTTTATATCCTACTAATTAATCAAGTGAAAAGTTAAAATAGATCCGCATTTGTTTCTTTATATTAAAACGCTTTACTAATAAACTATACAGCAATCTATCTACATTGATATACTTATACTTTAAATAAACATATTTATTTCCTAATTCTAAACACTTCACATCCATAAAGTAAGAAAATCTGAGTAATATAATTGGATCTTAAAAGTAAGACAATTTTAAAAAAATTTAATTCTTTCATTTAGTATAATTTTGTATTAAAATTAAAAATAAAAAAACGTCATACTAAAACTAGCATGTTTAAAAGTTTTAAAATCTTTAAATCATTTAGTTTAAGTATTTTAATTTAATTTAACTGTGAATTAAATAAAATTTTTGTTAAAATTTATTTTACAAACAAGCAAATAATTAATATTTGCACCTGAGATAAACAAACCTAAAGAAGGACTTTAAAATACTATAGTTAATGTGAAATTTGATGAGGCTTCTGTTTCAAAACTATAGTTTTGATCGTCAAAATTTATCGGACTCTTATTAAGTTAAGTATTCTGAAGCAATTTAGTGTCGGAAATTTTTAGTTTTCATATAAGTTTTGTGTGATTTAGTAAACTTTTGGTGCATTTAAAAATGTCCTTAGAACGTACACCACCTCCTGTACAACCTTTGGTACAACAATTAATACTCCCTACTGCATCAGGTAGTAGCACAGAAATGACGTGTATAATTTGCAAACAAACTATTATCGAATCCCAAGATTGTTTAGTTATTACAAAATGTAATCATGCTTTTCACGCTTTGTGCATTGAAAATGTTTTATCGCAATCCGCAGAGTGTCCGAATTGCCACGAATCATGTGATCTAGCAGATCTTAAAAAATTCTATATAAATTCTAACACTAGTCTTGAACATTTTACTAGAAATAGTGGGCGTGGTAAAGGTAGAGGGGCCATGAGCAAAAGATATAAAACTCGAAATGTAACCAAAAACCTTTTTCGTGAGAATCAAAATTCTGAAACGAATCTAGCTCAAAATGAGGAAACAATAACTATGAACGTGTCTAATAATGCTTTCGTAGACATTCCCAATGTACTTCAAACTACTGAAAGTAATCGAGACAATGTTACGTTTGATAATTCCCAATTAACACAACTTATAGAAAATAGTGTTGTTCGTATATTACAAAACTTAAATGTAGTTCCCAATAATTCAAGTCAACAGAGACAACCAACACAAAGAAGTGTTTCACCAGCAAGGCCTTTCCAAAGACGACCTTTCGAACAGCATAGACAACAAAACAATTTGGCAAACATACACGATCGACGAAATAATACTCCAATGTCAAATTTTCAGGAAAACTTCAATATAAGACCCGATAAAATCACTTCTGTTATCCAGAACTGGAATTTAAAATTCGATGGTTCTGCCAACGGGCTAACAGTAGATGAATTTTTATATAGAATTCGCTCCTTGACTTCAGACAATTTCAATAGTGACTTCTCTGTCGTTTGTAAAAATTTGCACATCCTACTCTCTGGAAAAGCTCGCGACTGGTATTGGCGGTACCACAAGCAGGTTGAAACTATTCAATGGAACGAATTCTGTGCTGCCATAAAATATCAATATAAAGACTTTAAATCGAGTTTCGATCTGCGAGAAGAGTTAAGAAATAGGAAAATGAGAAACGGAGAAACGTTTGATAGCTTTTTCAAAGCAGTTTCGACAATTTTAGATCGTCTAGATACACCCATACCTGAAAACGAATTGGTAGAACTTTTGACTAAAAATCTCAGATCTGATATTCGCCATGAATTATTATATGTTCCTATCTACTCCATAGCACATTTAATAAAATTAGTTCAGATGCGGGAGAATTTAATGAACGATGATTCTTTCCGTAGAAATGTTCCTCCAAACGTTTTTAATTACAAACAGCCTAGACGTAATATTGCTGAATTAGATTTTAACGGAACTTCTGAAGATATAACGGCACAAAGCACTGATCATGTTTTAGATGCTATTGAACAAAATCCTATAATATCTAAGTGCTGGAATTGTGACGATTATGGTCACCACTGGCAAGACTGCGTTAATGAAAGAACCATATTTTGTTACGGGTGTGGCACTAAAAACATTTTTAAGCCACAGTGCAGGAAATGTTCTATAAAAAAATCTAATAATTCAAAAAACTTGATAGTTCAAAATCAACTTCAACCACATCCTTAAATTTAAATGATGACTTAGCCAAAAATAATAACTATTTACAGAATATAAAAATCTTAAAAAGACCCCTTAAAAAGACTTGTGATTGCGAAAAAAATTTGTGCCCTATAAAACCGTACCATAAAAGATGGCAGGATTATGTGGCTAAGAGAAATACTATTTTTCAAGTATCTTCAGTTTCAATTTCGAATAACAAAAAACCTAAAAGATCCTCGATAAGATTCCGAAAATACTTTAAAAATAGAAAATTAACATCTAAATTTACTATTTCCACAGTAATAACTGACTCAAAAGATAGAAGATTTTATGCTAAAGTAAACTTTTTAAACTTTACTCAGCTTGGTCTTCTCGACTCTGGTGCTAATATTAGTTGCATCGGTAGCAAGCTAGCCCAAGAGAATTTTACTATGTTAAATCAATTTGTCAAAGTTAATTCGTTTGTTAAGACCGCTGATGGGGGTTTACAAAAAGTGAATGGTTATATTGACGTTAATGTAACATTTAAAAATATGACTCGTCAAATGAAACTATGGATTGTACCTTCTTTGTCCCAAAATTTAATATTAGGTTTAGATTTTTGGAAATTATTTAATTTAGCACCTGATTTATTTGATTCGGCAATTATAAACTGTCCTTCTATGTTAAAAGTGAATCCGTCTAATACCCTGTCCATAAATGATATTAATTCTGTCCCGATTTCCGAGGAACATAAATATCCTTTAACACCGTACCAATTGGCTCAATTAGATGCTATTATAGCGCTTTTTCCAGATTTCGAAAAACAGGGTTTAGGAAAAACTGATCTAATCAAGCACTGCATAGATGTTGGAGATGCAACTCCAGTAAAACAAAGATTTTACCCAGTTTCTCCTGCAGTGGAGCGGTTGATGTACCAAGAAGTTGACCGCATGTTAAGTTTAGGAGTGATTGAGCCTTCAAATTCGGCATGGAGTTCGCCGATGCGTTTAGTGGTTAAGCCCCATAAAGTTCGTTTGTGTCTGGACGCTAGGAAAGTAAACCAATTGACAAAGAAAGATGCGTATCCACTACCTAAAATCGAGGGCATATTGGCAAGACTGCCAAAAGCAAACATAATTTCAAAATTAGACCTAAAAGACGCTTACTGGCAGATTGGTTTATCTGATGAAGCAAAACCACTGACTGCATTTACGATTCCTGGTAGGCCTCTTTACCAATTTAAAGTAATGCCATTTGGGCTTTGCAACGCTCCGCAGACCATGTGTCGTCTGATGGACGAGTTAATACCATCTGATCTCAAACACTGCGTATTTGGCTATTTAGACGATCTTGTCATTGTGTCGGAAGATTTCTCTTCCCATCTTTCTATCTTAGTACGAATAGCTGGACAGTTCAGGAAGGCCAATTTGACCTTAAATATTTCTAAATCGCGATTCTGCGTTATAGAGACCAAGTATCTTGGTTACGTCATTGGTCACGGAGGTATAAAAACTGACCCTGAAAAGATTGACGCCATTCTTTCATGGCCTGTGCCTAAAAACCTAAAGCAAGTCAGAGGATTTCTTGGCATTGCTGGATGGTATAGAAGATTCATTTTGAACTTCTCCTCTATTGTGTTCCCAATAAGTGAATTATTATCCACAAAACGGAAATTTCAATGGTCTGAAGAGGCTCAAAAAGCATTTACTGAAATAAAAAATCTTCTTACTTCAGCCCCAATCCTTTCTAATCCCGATTTTAATAGAAAATTTTATATACATTGTGATGCGAGTGATTTTGGTATAGGTGCAGTTTTGGTTCAGCTGGACGACAACGGGGATGAAAAACCTATCGCGTTTATGTCGAAAAAGCTAAATACAGTGTTTGGCAGCTATTAAGGCGATTGAGCGATTCCGATGTTATATTGAGATACAAGAATTTGAAGTCATTACAGATCATTCGAGTCTGGTATGGCTTATGAAACACCGATTTAAAAGGAAGACTCGCCAGATGGGTGTTTAAGCTACAAGGATACAAATTCTCAATAAGCCATCGGAAAGGCAAAGATCATATAGTGCCAGATTCTCTCTCAAGGTTGCACTGTAATGAAGTCTGCGCTGTCGAACTAGCAGAACCGGAAATCGATCTATACTCAAATCACTTTGCAGATAAAGATTATGAGGACCTTAAGCATAAAATAATTAGTAATCCTAACAAATATCCGGATATTACAATTTTGGATAAATATGTTTATATACGTACGGGTCACTATACTGGGGATGATGTACAAGACGAAAATGCATGGAACTTTGGGTTCCAGAAAAACTTCGTGCGTCTGTAATAAATAGAGCACACGATTCGCCTATTTCTTCCCATGGTGGAATGTCAAAGACGGTTAACATTATTCGGAGAAATTTTTTCTGGCCAGGCATAGTTAAAGATATACGCAACTACATTCGTGATTGCGAGATTTGTAAAACCACCAAAGCTCCTAATTTTGTTACAAAACCTGAAATGGGAAAACAATTCAAATCTTGCAGACCATTTCAACGTCTCTATATAGACCTTCTAGGGCCTTATCCAAGAAGCAAAAAAGGTCACATTGGGCTACTGATCATTCTTGACCATTTAACAAAGTTTCATTGGCTTTGTCCAATGCGCAAGTTTACCTCTAGTGCTATACAAAGTTTTTTATTGGAACACATTTTTCACGTATATGGGGTACCCGAATACATTGTAAGTGATAATGGGTCTCAATTCCGTGCTAACGAGATAAATAGTTTTTTCACCAAACTCGGTATCCAACATACTTACACAGCATTATACTCACCACAATCAAATGCCTCTGAAAGAGTGAATCGCTCGTTATTTGCCGGCATTCGAGCATACCTTAAAAAAGACCAAACCTTGTGGGATGAAAAGTTAAGCGCAATTAGCTGTGCTTTGAGAAACTCACTTCATACATCTATACAAACTTCTCCCTATCGTGCGGTTTTTGGACAGGAAATGATTACACACGGATCTTCGTATGAACTTTTGAGAAATATTAAAATGTTAAATGAAGCCACATCCCCTCTTTCTCGCGACGATAGTCTTGCACTTATTAGACAGGATCTTAAAAAACACTTACAAAATGCCTATGAAGTAAACCAGAATCAATATAATCTTAGATCACGTCCGATATCGTACTCTGTAGGTCAATTTGTTTTTCGTAAAAACTTTGCTCAAAGCAATTTAGAAAAAAAATTCAATTCAAAACTTTCTCCTCTATATATTAAAGCTAAGATTAAAGAAAAAATTGGTCAAAATTATTATCTATTGGAAGACATGGATGGTAAAACAATTGGCACTTTTCACGCTAAAGATCTTCGATCATAACGAATTATTTCCTCATAATACTACTACTCAAGGAGCAAGTATTACGCGGTTTGTAATATGCAGTTGTACTGCTATTTTTTTAACATTTAATTTAATTGTTGGTGGTTACTAAAAGAAAAAAAAAACATCTTATTTATTTAGTTTTACACAAAGTAAAATGCATGTAAATGAGGTAAACAAATAATCTAGTAAACGTAAAATGGTTTGTGCATAGACAAGATACGGCAACTTTGGTGTTTAATATGTGAAATGCAGCTAAGTATTACTGGTATTACTAGAAGATAATACCAAGTCTTTTGATAAAAATTAGCATTATATTCACCACCTATAAGCTTACTCGCACCTTTTATATAATCAATCGTTCCTTTTTCTATTTAACACTCTACAAAGTAAGACGTATTCTCATTTATTAAATTAAAAGAGTGAGTAATGGGTGAGAAAAAAGAAACTGCAAAAATAACAAAAATAATTTTGTTCAATAATTAAAAGCATAAGGTTGTTATTCCATAATTTAAGAATCACGTGAATAATATTCATTGGAACCTGCATTGAACTGTGGAAAATTTATAAGAAATTATAGTAGCCTTCGTTTTGAATATACTAAAATAGTTCGCAAGGGCAACAAAGGACTCCGTTTAAAGGGCGAAACAGCACATTCCTGCGAAAAGCTTTGAAGCACGTCAGATCCTTATTATCATATATTTTTTTTTGTCAAAAAAAAAAAAAAAAACCCCAATTTAGTAAAAAAAAATCTAACGTGGCATCAGTTTTGATAGTCACTGTAAAATTCCGTTACCGCTCTAGTCATTACTTTTGGAGATATTAAAAAAAAAAAAAAGAACAACGTGATGGCAGAATAATAAACTTGCACTTTATAAAAACACTCCAACCATCATACCAAAAGCTTTTGCCAGATTTTTTTCGAAACGAAGGTAACTTTTACGGAAGAATCTAGACGTCAACCACCGATCCATGCGCATTACATCACAAGTGTCATAATACAAATTCCTATTTCCATAGATACCATTTCCATAATTAAATTTCCGAACCCCATTTCTTTTATTCATAGTTTACATTAAGTATAGAATATTTGGCTAAGTTTCATAACTAAATTGCATAACTTAATTTTACAGCCTTAAAATTCATAACCTTTCATTTATTAACTTAAAATGTCATGACTAAATCAAATCAGTTTCCAATAGTTTTTACTTAAAATTTTTCCAAATTTTGAATATATATTTTAGTTACGTATGTAAAATCCTATTAAATTAAAATTCCTATATATTATCTTTATCCACAACCAATCCTAATCGTAATTTTTACATTTGTAAATTCTTCATGTATTTGGTATGTATTATTTGTAACTAGTAAGTTAAAATTGTAATTAATAAGTTTTCATATACTTAAACTAGAAACATGCATCAAAAAACTTTTCCCAGCTCTAATAATTAATAACTCGAATGCAGATGATCGGAGAGGCCTCGTCGACATCATACATTTATATAAAACACAAATGCTTGATACAACAAATATCTATATCGGTGAGTGAGCACATTTTTTTATTACTTTTGTTAATTGCATATTTCTTTTGGTTATATGTCAACTTTTAATGATTGAGTAGAATTAATAAGAAGTAACAACGGAATTGAAAAACTCAAACATAGGTTTAATAAGAGATCAAATAAACTCATTCTAGAAGAATTTTTTCTTTATTATATTTTGATTTTTTTTTCCACTTGAATCTCTGTTTTTGCTTCTTTATAAATTTTAAGTTAAGCTTTAAAATAGATTCGTTTGTTTTAAGAGAAATAGTCCCAACCTACAGAAGTTGTTAATATGTTATATTAAGATAGGATTTTTTTTTATTTTTAATTGTTTGTGAACTCTTAAAATATAAGCGCCGATATAAGGTTTATTTTTTTCACAAAAATTAGTATAATGAATTACTTAAATAAATTTTGAATAAATATTGTACAATTATAATGGATATGTAATTGTTTTTCAGTATTTTCTTACGGATTTGAAGTGAAGTGAGTTAGTGTAAGTTTATAAGGGTTTTAGCATCATAATTGCCGCTAAAACACAAGGTAGGGAGGGTAACGAGGCGACGGCTCCAAATAATATCGTGGATGTCTTAGTTTATAAGTATATTCAATTTAGTTCCTATTGTGTAGTCGTAGGAAATTGTAATGATTTATTTTTTTACCACCGTTTTTTTTGTATATATGTATATATTACACCGTTAACAGAGGCAAGGGAGTCTGTTTTATTATGTAGAGGTACAAATTTGATAACAGTGAGATTGATGAATTGTAGATGACAAAACCCACCCCAGTAGGCTGTTAGCTAGCAGTAATAAGACTCCCAATCGTCATTTTATGATCCAAACAACCGTGAAAAATAGAATGTAAAGAACTTATCACATATCCTTTAATACCATCCCAAAACAACTTTAAAAATGTTTTATTTGTACATTACAGTTCTTAAATGTATTCTATGCAAATGAAAGATTATTTCATAATTTATTTTTTCGACGTTTCGTTGGAGATTCCCAACATCATCAGGGATATTTTATTAGATCTGGCAACATCAAAATAACTACACAATTGAAAAATAATTGTTTAATAACAACAACAACTTATGGCCAGTTTTTAACTTCATATTTAAATACGAAATTAGTTAATTTTTACTTAAACTTAAGTTGTATTTAAATACGGTTTCATTATTTCAGTCTAAAATTAAGTTTGATATTTAATTATGATAAAAGTATGGAGCACTATTAAATATCAAAAAAATATAAACAACTTTTTCATTTAACAGCTGATTTCATATTTAGTTTACAAATTGTTGTAATCTAAATGGACAAAAGCTGCATCATTCATGTATTCTTCATCTAAATTCATTGTTTTAGTTTATATTGATAATAATAAGCACAATGTTTTTATTCGCGGCAAGTTTATTAAATGTTTTTATCAAATAATAAAAAAAAAATTCAATGCGAAATTTTCACAACTTGTAGAACTGTCAAAATCATATGGTAGTATGAAAAACTTAAGTTGTATTTAAATGGACGTAGTCAGTGATTTAAGTTCTATTTAAATATGATCTGTAAAAATTAAGTTTTAAGTTCAAAACTGGCCATTAGTTCTACAGGAATAATATTACTCACATATAATCTTTCGTCAATAGTTCTGCATTTAGAATATTTAACATACATTCTGTTTTACATAAACACAACATAAAACATAAGTTTAATTAAACAAAACAAATGGAAAAGTATAAATAAAAATAATATCACAGTATAATTAAATTGTATTAAACTAAGTATCACAGAAGCAGAATCAAACTAAAATATTGGGATTGTATAAATTGCATTCGTGTTGTTTTTGTCGTCTTTTGTATTTAAGGCATTCGTAGCTGTTTCCTGAATTCTCAAACTTTCCAGTGTAAATCGTTTATTTGTTCTCTTGATTAATTGAGGGAAAATTTATAAACACTTCGAAGAATATTTTTATTTTGAAATATAGTATGATATGTCCAGATGTCCGCATATATAAATTATATATGTATGTATTATATATATATATATATTTATATATATATATATATATATATATATAAGATTTTATAGCTTTTATTTTCGGGTAACATAATATAATGAGGGAAATCCATATATTTATAGTATATAGTAAATATAATATATATATATATATATATAAAAGTAACGTGACTGACTGACCGATTCATTCATTATCACACATCCCAAACCGCTAAAGCTGGAAACTTGAAATTCGGGTAATGGGTTGCTTTTACAACATGGAGAGGCGTCCGCCTTTAATCAAAAAAAGAGCCGACAGGTGTCTGGTACTCTTTAGAAATTTGAAACTCAAGTGACCATATGGGGTAAAAATAGTCCCCGTAGAACGCTCCGTTAACATGTATATCTCCTACATAAATAAACATAGAAATACTACATTAAATGTGTTTGGCTCAGATCAATAGAAACTAGAAATCTTTTTGTACTTTTTTGACATTCGAATTCCCATGGCCTAAAAATTGTATTCTTTTTTTTTGGTACTTTTTTTATCAAAATGTATTTTCTCACTAAATAATCCATGAACTATTATTTTCAAATAGTACTTAATAGGATACTTAAAAGGTACTTTTTTGAAAATTATTTTTTCATGGCTGACAAAAAGGGACAAAAACGGGATAAAAACTTACATTTGATATTATTTATTCAATACATATATTGGTACTTTTTAAAATTCATTTCCACTATTCTATTCTCGCCAACTATGCATATGATCATGTTATTATCTTCGCCAAAGTTGTTGTGCATGAGCCCGGGAAGGTCTCTGAATTGGTAGGACCACGCCTACTTTAACGCCCACTTTTTTTAAATTAATTACAACGCCTGCCGGGTAGGCCAGACCAAAAAAAGAATACTTTTTCGACCGCCTACTTTTTTTCAAAATGAACAAAATCAATAAAATTGCCTCTGCATGGCTTTTTACAGATTTACTTCAAACAAGTTGTATACACATCTTACTTAAGGCGAGGTAAAAATAAAAATGTTATGTGCCACGCCCACTTTCATGCCCCATCTCAAAAAATAAATGTTTGTATGTATGTCCTTTATGGAATCGTAAACTATGTATTTGATCACGTGATTATCTTTGGCAAAGTTGTTTTGCACGAACCCGGGAAGGTTTCTGAGTTGCTATGAACACGCCTACTTTAACGCCCACTTTTTTTAATTAATTACAACGCCTGCCGCGTAGGGCAGACCAAAAAAAGAATATTTTTTCGACCGCCTACTTTTTTTCAAAATGAACAAAATCAATAAAATTGAATATTTGTGTAATGCCTTTCATTCAAATTAATTTTAATTGGTGGCGTAGCAACGCGCGCAAATGCCATCTGGTATAATATAATATAATACAAAAATATTCAAATAATAAATAATTTTAATCAACAACCACAGACACCGCATCATCGTCATTTACAGCAACAAAAGATCTCTCACCAGTGATATTATCAGCAGCAACAGAATGTTCTGCCTTTAATCTTGGCAATTTTCATTTATGGCATATAGATCTGCCAGTAAAAAAGAATTGCCAAGAATATAGGCAGAACATTAATGATGCTTTATTAAGTTTCAGTATTTCTTTACCACAAGGTTAGCGGTACATTATACAACAAAATAGTTGTTGTATGCAAATCTATACTTCCAATAATTCAATAATATATTAGGGTAGTGTATATTTGTATGAGTAAAATAAAAATAAATTAAATTCAGTGCAAGCTCCCATAGGCGGACACCGACCGTCGAGGCATTTTTGTCCGCCTATGGGACATGTCCATCCAAGGCAAAATACTTCGGGATAAAATTAATAAATACATATTTACCTATTTATTATTTAGTGACTACGATAACTGTGATAAAAAACAAACTTCAAAAATATTTTCATTAAACTTTTATTTTTCCCCTATTCATATACAACATACTTTTTTTAAGTTTTTAGTATATTGCCTCCTTTTTACTTCTCATTTTCACGTTAAATGGCATTTTTTACATACATATAGAATAAGATTATTCCGAGTTTTACCCGGAATTTTTGAATTCTTTTCTTTACAAACCATCTCCTGAGAATTTCGAATCGAATCAAAAACAAGTAAGAAAGTATAGTCGGTCAAGCCCGACCATATAATACCCTACACCCAGTATGTGCATAAAACAGTTTTTCAGAAATGTGCACTATATGGGAGATATGACCTATTATGGACCGATCATCCAAAAAATTAATGTCATGATTTTTGTGAATATAAATATTGTGTATGTTAAACTTTATCTCGATATAAATACTTTTAAAAGATTTATGGAGGTTAAAGTTGATTAAGGGGAGGGTCTTATATGGGAGTTTCGACTAATTACGGACCGACCATTATAAAATTAGGTGTCATCATTTCTGTATATTATTTGTGTCGAATTTTATTTGATTACCAACATTTTTGAGAGAGTTATGCTCTTTAAAGTGATTTTCGGAAGTGGGCCTTATATGGGAGCTACGACTAATTATGGACCGATCTGCACAAAATAGATGTAATTTGGCTTCATTTACCACTTATTTGTGATGAAATTTGTTTGTTTCCTTGCATAATTCAAACATTTATGAACGGTAAACCCCAATTTCGGGAGGACTTTTGTATGGGGGCCAGGTGAAATAATGTTGTACCGATTTCCACCAGTTTCAATCCCATCCATCCGTGGGCCAAAAAAAATATCACTTACCAAATTTTATGGAAATATATTCAAAATTGCGACCTGTACTCTGCGCACAACCTTTACATGGACAGCCAGCCAGACGGACGGACGGACATCATTAAATCGACTCAGAAAGTGATTCTGAGTCGATCGGTATACTTTAAGGTGGGTGCCAACTTCCGAAAATCACTTTAAAGAGCATAACTCTCTCAAAAATGTTGGTATCCAAATAATATTTAACGCAAATATATTTCATATGTGTATAAATAATATGGTCTAATTTTCTGATGATCGGTCCATAATTAGTCGTAGCTCTCATATAAGGCCCACTTCCGAAAATCACTTTAAAGAGCATAACTCTCTCAAAAATGTTGGTATTAAAATAATATTTAACACAAATATATTTTATATGTATACAAATAATAGGCTACAATTTTATTATAATCGGTCCATAATTAGTCGTAGCTCCCATATAAGGCCCACTTCCAAAAATCACTTTAAAGAGCATAAGTCTCACAAAAATGTTGATATCCAAATAATATTGAACGAAAATATATTTCATAAGTCTAAAAATAATACGGTACAATTTTATTATAATCTGTCCATAATTAGTTAAAACTCCCAAATAAGACCCACTTCCGAAAATCACTTTAAAGAGCATAACTCTTTCAGAAATGTTGGTATCCAAATAATATTTAACGAAAATATATTTCATATGTATGCAAATAATATGGTCTAATTTTATTATGATCGGTCGATAATTAGTCGAAATTCCATATAAGACCCTCTCCGTAATTTACTTTAGGCTCCATAAATCTTTTGAAAGTATTTATATCGAGATAAAGTTTTACACATATAATACTTATATCCACAGACATCATGACACTAAATTTTTGGATGATCGGTCCACAATAGGTTATATCTCCCATATAACGCCCATTTCTGAAAAACTGTTTTATACATATAGGTACTGGGTGTAGGGTATTATATGGTCGGGCTTAACCGACTATACTTTCTTACTTGTTTTACATTTCCCTTTTGTTAAACAAAGAAACAGAAAAAATGACAAGACCCGCCACACATGTGCTCTCGTCGCAATCTCGCTGACGACTAAATAAAATAAATAGCAAATTGTTTTCTTCCAGTGTTATTTTGACCCTCTCCCAATAATATTACCTTGGGCATCACTGGTGTAATATCAACACTGATTTCTACGATTTCGAGAATATTTCACCATTTGGTAGCGTTGGCAGTACTTTTGAATTCTGTTGTGTAACTGAGTCAGATGTTTTAGCAGCTATTTCTCATGTTAAGTCCAATGCAGTAGGAGTTGACAAGACGGACCCTCGTTTCGTGAGAAACTTCTACCATATATTTTACCGCACTTAACTTACCTTTTTAATTCAATAATAACTCGTAGTGTTTTTCCTCAGATCTGAAAGCAATTGAAAATCATACCAATACCCAAATATAGAACTGAATATCGCCCCATTGCAATACTTTGCTTCTTATCTAAGGTTTTGGAAAAGTTATTGCACAGACAAATTTCGGAGAATATACAAATTTGTTCTCTAATGACAGCAAAACAATCGGGCTTCCGACCTAATCACAGCTGCATTACTGATTTGGCTGAATTATCTGAGAATATTCGACAAAACTTAGATAATGGTAATGTCTCGTTTCTTGTTCTTCTTTATCATTCAAAGGCTTTTGACTCCGTTGAATATAATATTCTATGTTCTAAACTCACAAAACTTTTTAATTTCTCCTCTTCTGCTATTTCGTTGCTTAACTCGTATCTTAATGGGCGTGCACAGGCCGTTTTCTCAAACACCTCTATTTCAGAGGTTCTTCCAGTATTAAGAGGTGTACCACAAGGTTCTATCCTGGGTCCTCTGTTATTTTCATTATATGTATATTAATGACCTCCCTTTGCAGTTATCGCATTGTACTATATATACATATGTATGCTGATGACGTGCAATTGACACTCGGATTTCAATAATGTAGTTCAATACGTGTATAGTATTAAACGTTTTGATCACGTGTCGAATTTTTCCCGCTCACTTTATCGCGTTTCATTTGAAAACCTTACAAATGTCAGAACTCTTGTGCTTCTTCATAAAATTATTTATACTGCTAAGCCTTTTTATCTTTATTAGAAAATTAACTTTAATAGAAGCAACAGGGGAAATAAAATTGTACCATTAAAGCGTTGCAGTCTTGGTTCCGAGTGGCAATTCTTTATATGTACATTCTGTTCCTCTTTGAAATTTGCTTCCACATAACATTCAGCTCCTTAGTAATGCAAACTCATTTTTGTATAATTTTTTTTTATAATTGAATCTTTCTTATCGAAATTTACAATAAGTATTCAAATCTTAATTCTACTTGTTGTTTATTAGGTGTTACCAATGTGACCACTAACTGCTGTATTCAAATTTTAAAAATTCTAATTAGGCTCAAAGTATCGGTTTTTTTTAGCCTCTGGTGACCTTCGAACTGAAACAGACCCCAAGCGAGGTAGTTAGGGTGGGCCATTAGTTTATTAATGTAGCTGATTGAATATTTTTTAATTTCCTCCTGGATAGTGGGGACGTTGAGATCTCTGTGGATAATATCATTACTTATATACCATGGGGCGCAGACAATTTGTCGTAATATTCTAGACTGTCTTCTTTGAAGCTTTTGGATGTTAGATGCGCATGCGGAACCCCATAATTGGATGCCATATGTCCATATTGGTTTTATGATGGACTTGTATAAGAGAATTTTGTTATCTAAAGACAAGTTTGAGTTTCGGCCGAGAAGCCAATGTAGTTGAACTGCTTTAAGTTTCATAGCCGTTATTTTCGCTTCAATATGACGAGACCAGGTCAAGCTTCTATCTATATGAATTCCCAAGTACTTAACATGGTTTTCTACCGGAACAGTGATGTTATTTATTTTTACAGCTGGGCACGTTTGCCTTCTGAGCGTGAAGGTTAAGTGAGCACATTTAGCCGGGTTAACCTTTATTCTCCATTTTTCTAGCCAGGCCTCTAGTTCATTGATGTGGAACTAGAGATTTTGCGATGCGACTTTTGGGTCATGGTTGACGCTAATAAATGCTGTGTCGTCTGCAAATATAGAGGAATGCGTGCTTAGGTTTGTTGGCATATCCGCTGTGTATATTATATATAGAAGCGGTCCTAATATGCTACCTTGGAGGACACCAGCAGTAATTTTATTGAGAGAGGAGTATTTATCTTGCGACCTTACTATGAATGCTGTGCCTGTTAGATAGCTCTCCAGAAGCTTGTGAGTGTTTTAGGAAGCATTCGTGTTATTTTGATGAGTAGCCCATCATGCCAAACTTTGTCAAATGCTTGGGAAATGTCTATGAACAGGGCTGAGCAGTATTGCTTTTTCTCAAACGCCGATCTAATTAGGGTGACAATTCTATGCACTTGTTGAATTGTACCATGTTTCGCTCTGAATCCGAACTGGTGATCCGGAATGATGTCGTGACAATTCATTTAGATGGGGAGTTATACTTAAAACGAATATTTTTTCGAAAAGCTTCGATAGGATTGCTAATAAACTTATCGGTCTGTAACCTGGCTAACATCTTTTCCTGGCTTGGGAAGAATAACAATTATAAAATTATCTTCCATGTGGATGGGAAGTATCCGGCTCTCAATATCGCGTTAAAAATGAGCAGCAAGATTCTAGAAGCAGACAATGGTAAGTTTCTTATCATTGACCCTGTGATGCGGTCAGGTTCGGGAGATTTTCTAATATTTACTTTTCCTATTGCAGATTTTACTTGAGGTATGTTAAATTTTATTGGATGGTTTACCTTATCAGGAATGATTGGACGACAGGAACATCATGTGGCGTGAAAACTTTCTCAAGGTGGCCCGCGAAAGCGTTTAATTTTTCATTTGTGTTTTTGGCCCAAGTGCCGTTTTCCAGTCTTAATGGAGATTCTTGGGTTATAGGGCATTTCATATGCCGCACAGCCTTCCATAAGCTGTAATTGGAGTTGTTTGTTGCATCTAGGCTGTTTAGATAGCTTTCTATTGCAGACTCGTGATTCTGTCTCAATTTGTTGCGAAGAGTTGTCAGGTATAATTGTAGTTGGGCCTTAGTGGTTGGGGAACGACTGTTTTGCCATTGTCTTCTTAACTTCCTTTTTTCTCTGATCAGGGTCTCTATATCCGTCAATATATTGTAAGGAGCACGTTTAATTGTCCGCTTGTTTGGGGTTTCATTTCTTGCTGCAGAATCCAAGACAGCTATTTGGATGACAGATGATTTTTTAGGGGAATGCACTGTGAGAGCTAACATATATTTTATACTTTAACCAATTTGTATTTCTGTTTGGATAGAAGTTTGCAGCTGCGGCTTCAGAGTTGCCTTTCAAAATGAGGATTGAAGGTGAATGATCAGACGATAGATCATAGGAGGAGGTTTTGATGTTTTTAATTACAGCAAAGTCAATAAGGGTGGTATCTTATTGAAGTCGGTTGGCCAATAGATAGACTCACCACTCGATACGACATCAAAATTATTTGCAGTTACGGTATTGTATAGCTGATTACCTCTAAAACTAATAAGTCTGGAGCACCAATATGTATATTTAGCGTTGTAATCGCCCGCATCAATGAATTTCTGGCCCAATGTAGAGAAGAAGTTGAGAAATTTATCGTGTACAATATTGTGCCTCGGGGGACAATAAACGGATGACAAAGTAATTTTGAAATCAGTAAGATTTATAGATGTGGCCTGGATACAATCTTCTTCGAACTCTGGCAATGGTAAGTGTCTGATGTGTTTGTGCACAATTATGGCTGTGCAACCACAAGCCCGTCCGCTGGGATGTTTTGTGTCATACGTAAAATATCCATTTACCCTAAAGCAGTTTTTATGAGTAAAGTGTGTTTCAGAGACAAGAAGTACGTCGATTTCATGCCTATGAAGAAAGTTTGCAACTTTGTGTTTATGTTGGGATAACCCGTTTGCATTCCAGAAACATATTTTTAACTGGTTCATTTGTTGTTGAGTAGAACTTGCAGGTGCATGTTCTGCGTTCGCATCATTTCCTGAAACATGTTCTGCATAGTGGCCATGAAGTTATTCATAGTTTGAATTAAATTTTCAATTGAGCCAGAAGGCATTTGTAGACCTTCCCTAGGAACATCAGCGTATGAAGGCTGCTTTGCGTTAGAAGTACACGGGGGATTTTTCGCATTAGGGTTTCCTTTTAAGACCTGGGCATATGATTGGTTTTGTTTGTTTGTTTGTGTATTACTAGCAACACAGCCAGCGGCTTGGCTGGGCGCATATGATGGACCATATTGGCAGTGAGTATATTTTTGAACTAAAGCAGGTTTTTTTAAATGCAAGAAGACTTTACAACCCCTATAGTTTGCCGTGTGATTTTCGCTACAGTTGCTGCATTTCTTAACATTCGGGTCAGCTTTAGAACGATTACATTCGGCGGTTTTATGAGCGCCGCCACAAACCAGACATATGTTTTTGTATGCCCATATTCCTGACAGTTTGTGCATTGGGAGGGACCCTTTCGTTTTAATGGCTCCTCAACAGTTATTCTTCTGTTGAGTAGGTAGCGCAAGTTGTATATGGGGTGCATTGGTTGAGGAACTTTATTCCTGTTCAAAATGTTATGAACTGATTTTACCTCATACCCCTCTTGCTCTACGGCAGATTTTATTTCCTCTGTAGGAACAGAACTATCTATGCCTTTTATGACAATAATTAAACCCTTAGCACTTTTTATTTGATATGTATAGTAACTTTTATTTTCTGCGTCCAGGTGTCTTGATATAATACGAAAGTTCGTTTCTGTTCTGGTTTGAATTTTGGTCTCTTGAATTTGCCCGCGTCGTATAGAAACGACATAGAAATTATTCTTACCTACAAGTTGAGTCAACATGTTGACAATGCTATTTGATGTTTGCTCCCGCAGATAGATAGGTGGCGGTTTAACTTCTTTAGTGGCTGTTGCATTAGCTGATTCTGCTTCTTCATCGTCAGGTACGGATAGTATAGAGAATCTGTTACCACTTGTTGGCAAATCGACTACGTTAGAGCCTTTGTATCGTTTGGCCATGCGTTCCTGTTGGGTGAACCTAGGGCTAGCCTTTCTCTTAGTTATTGTAATATATCTGTCCATGCCTGTTTGCACTTTAGTACTTTTTGGCACAGCTCCTGTATTTATTAATGCTGATCGTGATGTTCCAGGTTTATCGTTATTATTCCTCTGGTCAGACGACTTCACACTTTGAACCATATTTACGGTCGGATCAACACACTTGCTCAGGTTGGGCACACTTGCACTTAAATTGTTGTACGGAAAACCAGTTTCGCTGGCAATTTTTGCACTTAAATAATTTTTATTTAATACTGGGTATCGAATATTTTCATTGCTGGTCCTACTCTCCTTGTTTTGAGTATTTGTGAGGCTCATTCACAAATCTCTTCGGGCACCTTAGTTATTGTTGTTTTCTTTTTTACCTATTACAAATATTTGCTTTTATTTTTCTTTTTTACCTATTACAAATATTTTTTTTTTCACTTCGAACTTTTTTTATTTTTTTTTTATTTTTTTCTCACTGATACACGTCCGTACTCGTCAAGAGTTGGTTTCGTTGTTTTTTGATAAAAGAAGAAAGCGTGCAGAAAATAGTAAGAATCGGTCAATGATTTCTCATAGCCCCCATACAAAAATCTTCCCGAAATATTGCTAAATTATACATAAATGCTTATAAAATTCGAATATCAAGAGAAAATGCAGCAAAAATAAGTTTTATGCAAAAAGAATTCGCAGAACCAAATTTTTTTTAGTTCGGTCCATGTTTAACCATAGACCCAATATAAAGTCCACTTCCAAAATTCACTTAAATACTTATGAAACAGATATAAATAATATTAAACGGCCAAAATTTAACATAAATAATCTTTATAGGCAAATAAATTTGTTGGGTCGTACCCTTTATATCTCTATACATATTAATTTTTCTTAAGCCGATAGCCTACGTTGCACAGTCGCACTGCCCCATACATTTCTTGGAAAAAATAGAAGGAGTGGTCGTACAGCAATGAAATTTGCTAAATTAAGAAATTTTGAAAAAATCTTAGAAAACCGCCCACTGCCACACCCACCTCCCATATCATATTTTTATTTTTGGACCTAGGGACTTGAAATTCGGGACACTTCTTAATTCTGTTTATGAAAAAAAATTAAACATATTGGGGATGCCACGCTTACTTTAGGTTTTACGCCCATTGAAAGTTGTAGATTTTAGGTGTTTTTCTTCCCTGTCTAGAATCATATGAAAATTTCATATAAGTTAAAAATGTTAATTTTTATTCAAAAGCTAAACATGTGTTGTCTCCATACAAAAGAAGAGGATATCCCCAACAACCCTCCGCGAAAGATATTAGCCTTCAAATACACCGAAAATATCACACAAATGCATGCCGCTTTTCTAGTCAAGTATGCCAAGTTAAAGTGTGTAATGCTTTTTAATGAAAAAAAATTGTGTTGCCAATATTGAGACGCCAAATGAGTTTATTTATACATTTGAGATTGATAAAAATCCAATATAATATAGATACAATGTTTTAATTGAATATGTAACAGCAAAAATTGTGTAAGTTTTTATTTGTAATATTATTCAAGCACCATATCTTTAACAATGGGATCTAGCTAAGGAAATTTTGTTCGACTGACGCCTTATGCTACTTATGTAAGGATTCGAAGTTATAAGAAGTATGTTGAATACATCAGTATTTGTGGAAATTCAATCACACTTTCTCTAAAACATCAATCGATACTTCCTGTAATCTTTGTTTCTGGCTTCCTTGGTTTTTTTTTGTTTTTCAAAAATACTTTTTATTAGCATATTTCAAAATTACAATTAAGGCCTCAGCGCCATTATGGCATTGTTGAGGCTATCTGGCAACAATTATTTACTAGATATAACTTACATTTATAGGAATTCAAAAAAAAAAAGAAAAAAATAATAATAATAGTAATAATAATAATAATAGTAAGAAATTAGCAATAATATTTTAGGTATTGAATTTAATTGTTATAGTAGAAGCATGTCGAGATTTTGAAGCAAATATTCTTTTAATCTTCTTTTAAATACAGAAATAGATTCCGAATTTTTAACAAATATTGGCAGGTTATTATATTGTAAACTACCGTTGTATTCAATCCTTTGCTTAGTAGATTCTAGGCGGCACCTGACCTAAATTAGATATTTGCCTTGTATTTACATTATGTTGATTTAACTGCAATATGATCATATGGTGTCCAATATTGTGCAAAACCTTATATACATAAACAAGCAGTTACCGTAAACAGGTAAAACAGTACGTGCTATATCTTTATATAATGATGAAGTAGAGAATAAATTAGGCAGTTTATAAATATTTTTCAGTGCTTTGTTTTGCAAAACCTGCAAAGATTTTAAATCAGCATTTCTCTTGTGTCCATAAATAAGTAACAAATAATTAATATTGCTCTGTATTAACGATTCAAATATCATGAGTTTTGATCTCAAATCGAGTTTATGTCTAAGTTTATACAAGATTCCAACTACTGGAGCTATTTTAGATTTAACATATTGTATATGGGAATTCCATGCAAGATTACTTTGAAGGTGCACACCTAGATATTTTATAACATTTACTTCTGTTATTTGTTTGCCATCTATTTCCAACACGCATACATTATTTTGACAACTATGTGGTCTAAACCTTATGAATTTAGTTTTATTTGCATTTAAAACTAGTTTATTAATTCTTGTGAACATTGAAATTAATTCCGCATCATGCTCAATGGTCGATTTAAGTACTTCTACTTGCTTATATGGATAAAAAAATGCACCGATCATCTGCGTGCATAAACACTTTTCCTTTCAGTCCGATATTCTGTAGATCGTTAATATAAAACTTTAAAAAGCAGAGGTCCTAATACACTGCCCTGCGGTACCCCATACTTTATGTGTTCCATTGAACTATTTTTTGAACTTATAGCAACATACTGTTTTCTATTGGAGAGGTAACTTTTAAAATACGCTAGTTCTCTTCCTGCAATGCCGTAAAAGGTCATTTTTTCTATTAAAATTGAATGTTCCACCAAATCAAACGCTTTAGAAAAGTCATAGAATAATCCTCCGACACCAGTATAACCTCTGTCTAAACAATCACAAATATAATTTACAACATTGATAACTGCTTCATCAGTACCGCACCCTTTTCGGAAACCATATTGGTCACTTGTTAGTAAATTTTCCATTTCTAAATAAGCTGATAATTGTTTATAAATAAGTTTTTCAAAAATTTTATCCAATATTGACAGAACAGCAATTGGACGATATTTCTCCACTTTATCTGCTGAAATTTCTTTTGGAATCGGAGTTATCTTTTGGATTTTTAGTAAATCTGGAAAAATTTAAGTACTAATAGAGCTATTGAATATTTTTACGATATGTGGAATTAGTTCATCAGCACATTCAACAATTAATTTACATGAAATATTATCAAAACCAGGAGATTTATGAACATCTAAACCTTCCACTAATTCGCATGTTTCATTGATATCAGTATATTGAAGTCTAAAAATGTTGCGATGTCGTCGAAGTGATCTGAAGTCATTCCAACTTTCTCCAGGAATACTATTAATTTGTTGTTTCAAGTCGTGTATTGAGTTTACAAAATAGAGATTTAGCATGTCTGCTTTTGTACTATTTTCTTTAATTAAGTTGGCGCTATCATCTTTCAATTTGATTTCGAACTTCGTGTCTCTGCCAAGTGTTTGATTCAGAAACTGCCAAGATTTTTTAGGATCATGTTTTACTTTTTCTAGTTTCTCTTGATAATAAGATAGTATAGCATTTCTTCTAGCTATTTTAATTACCTTGCTGATTCGTTTTAGTCTATCTTCTAAATCTAGGTTAAATTTTCTTTTCCTTAACTTTAAAAGGCTTTTTTTCAGAATTATTAATGATCTTAAGTTTCCATCAATCCACGGTGCAATTTCAGCATTCAAAAATTGTTTTTTCTTTTTAATCGTTGTGGACCTTTGAACAGCATTAGTGATGCATGATATAAATTCAGAAACATTATCTGAAGGATTTCTAGTAATAACGAGGGAATTAATATCAATTCGTAGAGTTCGTTTTACTTTTTCATAATCACAGTGGGAATTTAGAATTATTTTTGTATCATATGTTTTAATTTGAGACTTTAGTGTACAAAAAACGAAGTTATGATCCGAAATTTTGCATTCTACCGATTTAATATTAAGCTCGTTACGTACATTACTAAAAACATTGTCTATGGATTTTCCACTAGCAGGTCGAGTAACGAGCGTGTGACAATTTTGACAGGCATATGTATCAATAATTGCTGTGAGTGCTCCTGAAATTGATGTGTCCAAAAAATCTATATTGGAATCTCCAACCATAATGCATGGAAATCGAGCGAAAAGTTGTAGAATATAATCCATATATGTTAAAAAGTTGCCAAAGCTACATTTTTGAGATCTGTAAAACGACATGATTTTTAGCGGCTTACCAGAAAATTTATGATCGTTTAGTGTTATTACTATTGCTTCAATAAAGTTTCGACTTTCACACAATTCAACAAAGTACTAGATGCTATCTCTAATATAAATTGACGTTCCACCATAAGCATCACTTCGGCAACAGTGAATACTAACGTACCCAGGTATATTATATAAGTCAACTAAATCATTTTTAAGCCATGTTTCTTGAATACAAATTATTGTTGGTAGTTTGCCAAAATTTGCTATTAATGTTTTGAACTTATTGAACTTTGCAAGAGACGATATGCTTCTTACGTTAAGCGATATAATACATAAATTGTGAATATTTAGTTTTTCATTTAGATACATTTCAAAAGAATTAATTGATTGAATATACATATTAATTTATTATGGTAAAAAAAAAAGAAATATTAAAATGTTTATTTAATGAGAAAATAAAATTTACGATGGTGACAAGTAATCATCATTTACTTTTTCATTATCAGAACCAACAGCAGCTTCCCTCTGATACCTTTGAGACCTTCTGGATGTACCTTTTGTTGATTCTAACAGGAGTTGATCCACTTCATCAGCATTCTTTATAAATTTGGGTTTTGACAATTCGCTCATTTTTACAAAGACTTTTCCATTTGCAGCATACACTCTACGATAACCAACTGATTTAAGTGATTTGGCATGATTTAAAAGATTTAACGTTTCCCTGCCAAGAAAATCATTTACAAAGATCGATTGAGTTTCCTCTTTTTGGTTAAGTTTAGGTTTAGCTGACATTACTTTCTGCTTCGAAGCTTTCGAATTAAATTTAGCAACAATTGTTTTTCTTTTTGAATTTTTATTTTTTCCTATGAAATAGGCATCATCAAACTCATCATTTTTTAAATCAATATCAACAGATTTCATAATATTTATAATAGCATCTACAGCATTGCTATTATCTGGAACCTCAATGCCACTAAGCAAACAATCGTTTTTTACTCGATCATCATTTAAAAATCTGACTGTTTGTTTTAATTCATTTATTTCAACTTTCAAAACTTTATTTTCTCTTTGTACTGCTTCTAATTTTTTCTTATTTTCCTCCATAGCCTTTACAATATGATCAAATTGCTTGGACATAAATGACATTGATTCTTGCAGTGTATCCAGCTGATTTAATTTTAAAAGTTGTGTTTTTATGACGTTTAATTCAGATTTTACATTCTCCCCATTTTCGTTACTACATACATGGCACACATAATCTTCTTCTTCTTTATTTACAAGATAATTGAATTGTTTTTTGCTTAGTTTTGTACATAATACATGGTAAATCTTTTTGCATTTATCACATTGGATGGAGCTTTTTTCTTCTTCAATTTCTGTTTTGCATTGACCGCAACTATTTACAATTACTTTTTTTACACTTCTACGAGTAGATTTAGGCATTCTTGATAATTTTTAGATACCTTAATAAATTTTTAGGAAAAAATTCTTTAGTAAACCTTTTAACTTGTTTTTTTTTTAACTTTTTACTGTTTATTTAAAAAAATCTTTTTGGACCACTTAAATAAAATTGACTTTTCCACGAGAGTTCTTCTGAAAGCATTCCTATTGCTAACATGCTAACAGCAACATCCATTATATACTTACCATGCATTATATACAACAAACTATATTTTTGTACGAACAGTTTCGCAGTGTCCGACGCATATAATTTAAATTTGCTATATTTTAAGCCACGAAAACTATATGTTTTTATTTCGATTGAAATGTCATTCAATTTCGTTACGCCTACATATTCGTAAACAAAAATAATGTTTCACTTATAAATCGTTTCAAGCTTTAATTCCCGAAAGCCTGAAAATATACCCAATTTTTTGTCTTATTGACCATTTGTATGAAATATTGGAAATGACTTTTGAAATTAAAATCGACGTTACTAAAAGGGACGGTATTTGGCGGTTGTTTTTTTTTCTTAATTGAAAGTACAGACTCAGACCTTTCATTTTTTATAGTTAAAGGGCTAAGCAAGGCAAAGCACATAAAGTTTTTTTCCATCAAAAAGTGAAAAGTTGATATTTTTAGTGTAATTTTTTATAAATTATAATAATTAGTTTAATTTTCCAATTTCAATAATTTTTTTTATAAAAAAGTAAGTGCTATATTTTCTCTAAAAAATAAAACAAATCCATAGCTATAAACTTACGTACAAAAAAAGTTCTTTATTTGGACAATAATTTTAATCTAATTTCATTGAATAAATTTCCGTTGACTTCTGTTAGTTTTTTTAACTTCAAAATTACACTTTTCATAAAAATTTCTTGAAATTTTCTTATCCAAATATTTTTTTACAAAACCAAATCATTAAAATTTTGAAATTGGAAAGTTGAAAACCCCTATTTTTTCCGCCGAAATGCTACTGTGCGTTGCTAGTGCTTTAATTTTAAGGTTTATTATAATTTTAATTGTAATAATATCAAACTAAATAAATAAATAATTAATTTTTCCTAAATTCTTTAAACTTTATGAACATTTTTTGCA
Source organism: Bellardia bayeri (assembly GCA_950370525.1). Classification (NCBI taxonomy): domain Eukaryota; kingdom Metazoa; phylum Arthropoda; class Insecta; order Diptera; family Calliphoridae; genus Bellardia; species Bellardia bayeri. The sequence continues at coordinate 626,772 of OX493270.1, forward strand.
TTGGTTCATCTTTGAATTATCTTATTTATTATTGATTATTTAACTGATTGTTCGACCTTTTTATTAATTAAACAATTTTATTTTTCGAGATTAAGGTCAGTTTTTATTTTTTCCGATATTTCGCTAAAAAAATTTAAAATTAATAACAATAAAAATATTTTTCAAAAAGTAACAGTAATTGTCAGAATTTAAATATTACACAAACAAAAATAATTTATATTACACGAAATGTAGTTTTGTCACAAAATTTAAACGTGACAAATGTAGCCGAAAAGCGTACTCATATGCAATGCAATGAATTTATTTCGTCATCATAATATTTAACGTTGTGTTGTTAAAGTCAATTTTATAAATTTTTAATTGAAACACATTTAATATTTTTAAATTCAAATTGTTTGTATTTTATGAATTATTATTAATTTTAAATTTGTTCACAAACATTTAACTTTCGCTTTCCTTTCTGATGAAGATTGTTAAGAATACGATAGTCAAAATAATACTACTCTGTAATGATAATTGATTAAACATAAAGAAATAGATCGCAAGTTGGGAGAAAATAATTTTTTGAAAAAATATAAGTATTATAAAGAACATCTTAACTTATACTACTATATACTAGTAGCAAGTTCAATGCATCTTGACAACATTTAACACGATAAAAAAATGTTTATATCATCAGCATAAAGTAAAAATGTACAATTATTAAAGCAAGAACAAATATCATTCATGTAAATGCACAAAAGTAAGTGCCTAAAGCCATTCCTTGAGGCACACCTGAAATAGCAACATAATGGCTGGATAAATTATCAATATTAACATAACAAACTCTGGCATGTAAGTAAGAACTCAACCAGTTCAAAAAATTTGAATTAAAACCAATTTTGTCTAAATGTGCTAGAAGGATATTCAGTATAAATAGTATCTACTTGATATCCTATTTCAAAATTAATGATTAAAAACAGCTAAATTCATGGTCGTTGACCGGCATCGGCGAGTTGGCAATATAGTTGGGGTATTCACATTGTGGCTTTGAGTCATAAGTCGTAAAGTCATATTTGAAAAAATAGTACATGTGCGAGTAGCATTTTGTATTTTCTAAATCATAAGAGTAGTATGTTTATGTACCTTCGGCAGCACTTTTTCCATACAAATTTGGGAGCATGCAGAGACGTGGAAATAAGTGGGGGATTTGGATTTAACATGAATGGTATGTGTAGGTTGGATATGTTGTGTGGTGATGGAGAGGTAATGTATGAGGAGGGGAGGCGTGAAATGTTATTTGATATGTGAGTGTTTGTTTTGCTTGGTTTTTGTATAGTAATTTATAATAGAGTTATAATAGGGTGGTTAATATTATTTCATTTAGTCTGAATTAGGAGGAATACAATTTTGTAAACTTTGAGTATTAATAGAGAAAATTATTTAAGTTTCCATGCCTAGATATATATAGTTAGTGTTGTGTTTTCCATCGTTGGAGTAAAATGTTTGTTTTATTTTGTTTATTGAATTGGTTTAATTTTTTTATTTGCTTTAGTTGCAGTTTTTTGTTTTTTTTATTGTTTTGTTTATTGAATTAATTTGATTTTTCTTATTGCGCGAGTTACGTCACCCTAACATAAGTAAACTATACACCCTAATAGAAGCACACTAACAACCACACATATTTATAAACATTAAACATACAAACATACATAGTAAACGCTCAGCTATTAACCTAACAAGGGAATGCTACTAACAAACACACTAACCTACAATAAGGCCACACACATAAGTATAAACATATTCCCATTTTATTTACTAATTGTTCCACTTGAACAAAATGTAATATTAGCATTAGTACAAAATGAATATGACATATTATTTAATATCTTTTTTTCACATGTGTATTGCCATAATTAAATTCTTAGTAAATTTATTGTTTTTAACTTCGTTGACTTCAATAATTATTTAATAGTTCTTTTTCACAAAAATATACTTGGTATTTTTTACCACACCAACTGAATGCACTGGCACAGTTGAGTATTTTCAACTAATTTTCTTACTTTGAATACTGAGAGTTTGTTTTGTTTATTAGATAATGTATACAATATACCACTTCTTTGTTTGTTTTTTTTTATTTGCTTTAGTTGCAGTTTTGTGTTTTTTTCATTGCTTTGTTTATGGGATAATGTATACAATATTTGTTCTTTTTTAATATTATGTTGATGTTGTCCATTTGATGTATCAATTAAATCCTAATTTGTATTCATAACAATATAGGCAAGAACAATTATTTTACAATAAGAAAAAATATACCTAATATAAAAGGATAGATTTAAAAATATTTTTTATTAGTCTATCTTGAAACATTTAATAATGAGCAGAAATATGTTTGCTTTAACTGATGATGATGGACTCAGCTTTTGGAACCGGGTCAACTAGTTGAAGTTTTACCCAACATTCCGTTGAACGGTGACTCAATTGTAAATAATACACCAATTGTTTTCAACGATGATAGTGATGGTGATGATGATGATGATGAAGGAGAAATAGAAGCAATCAATATTAATTCAGATTCCGATTCTACTTCAGGCATGGAGACAAATATAAATGGGGAATATACAAATCTTCAGAATGAGTTTTGTAGTGTGTTGTGTGCTAATATTCATATGGAGGTCGATAGGCATGGTTGCAGATGTTCCCTACGCTAGCTACTTTAAGAAAAAGGTTCTCAACCCAGTGACGTCAGCACACCAACATATAAAAAACTAAATCCATGCCATAATAAAATAGTGGTAGTATAGGTTCATCGATAAATATTAAACACGACGGTGAGAGAATGGTGTCATTTCTCTTGGGGTGTATTAATCCCACCTGATGATTTATATCACAACCCTGACAATATTTACCGCCTAGATTTTAATCGTCCCTTAGTTTTCTTAAACGCTTAATCACACTTTACCAAACTGACATTCCCGAAATTTAGAACAGTTTAGGCATTCATTGAAAATATTGACAATTCATTTATTAAAAAAAAAACGGAAAAGAAATACGTAAATAATAATATTAATATGAATTCATCAAAATTATAAACATGATGTTGTTTATAATTACATGATACAAAATGCACTAATGAGAGGATCTTATTGAGTATAGTATTTAAACAAAATAAAGAAAGAAGTTAAAGTAATACAAAAAAAAATAAAGCAGACGAGGGACATTTGGAATTGGTCTGACTTTAAGAGACTGAGAAATAATGTTTTGATTTTTAATAAATTTTTTTTTTTTTTTGTTTTTATATTTCTCTTATATTGTTCTGTTATTATGTCTACTTACAATTGTTATGGTTTCGTCGTTTCATCGATGGGCCCACAATGTTGAAGACAAAAACCGATGCATTGTTGTTGTAACTCTTTTAATTGTTTTTTTTCTTCTAAATAAAAGATATTTTTGATTCAAAGCATTATAGTCTCAGACAAGATATTAATTTTATACACTTAGCAAAATGTTAGTTTATTAGTCTAGAATATATGTATTCAAGTTATAAGTAGGTTAATATAGAAAAAATTTGGAAAATTATTATATTTTTATCCTAGTTAATTTATTGAATTAATGATTTAAAACAAATTATTTGAAATTATTTGTGTGAATTGTTAGGTATAAACAAATTGAATCAGATTTTAAATTAATTCATATATTATATGGATTTTAGTAGTATATGTTGGAGTTAAAGTTCTTAATTATAGGTTTAATTGTTATGTTCAGAATTCAAGATCTTTCATAAAATTCGATATTTTAGTATGCAAAATAGTTGAAATAGTATTCTATCAACTAGAATTTAAAATTTGAGTAATTAGTGATAAGGCCGGTTTATGATACTTATTTTTCACGTGTGTGGTATTTGGCTGGTTGGTGAACAGGGGAAGGTTATGTAATCTGTATGTAGGCATGGATTTGTTCCACACAAAGTAATCGTCAGAATTCAATATTTGGCCAATTGGCGTGGATCTGTCCCACCATGAAGGAAAACAATGTCCTCTAAGGGAATATAAAATGGTACTTATACTTATGTTCCAGACCATGTGGTAGAATATTGACTTACCGTCTCAAATGATATTTTTTTTATTTCTACGACAAATCAACAAATGTAATTATGATTATTTCCAAATTGTTAAACTGGATATAGTTTTAAGTGGGAATGTCTGTTCCAAAAATATTAAATTTGTCTATACCAAAATTTCTCACTTGTTTATCGAACAACACTTTCACTTAATCAATCAAAATTGCGTAGTAACAAGTTCATTCCTATGAAAGGGTTAGTTACAAAACCAGTATTTTCTTTGCAAAAAAATATCAAAAGAAACAAAAAGATCTGACCATATATGGTAATAAAAACGAAAATATGCAGATTGTGTATTTTGATACACATTCAACCTAACATATAAAATACATAAACGTATGTACGTATGTAAGTAATTGCACATTTTATTATGTACAAATGAGAGAATGTAGATAAGGAAAAAAATGCTCTAGTGTGTTTGAACTAGGGGATTAATTCTCATTAACATATTCCGTATATTGTTCAAATAAGAATTTCTAAAATAACCAAAATAAGTTGTTGAAACAAAAAATTCAATAATAAATAAAAAAAATCGTTACAAATCTGCTTCGATCTAATATAGAGCAATTCCATATGAAAGCGATCACCTTTTGGACGACCCCTCTCCGATTTTAAAGTAAATAGTCTCAATCGATTGCCCATCAAAAAATAATGTACCTACATATTTTGTTTTTTTTACAGTGACTGGTTTAGTGGTGGTGTACACCACTGTCATGTGACAAAATTGAAGAATTCTTCCTAAGGGACCTCATTGAAAGTTGTTTTAAAAAAAAACTACTAAAGCGATCGCAACGAGTGATAGCTCGTTGGAAAGGTATTGAATCAGGTTTTAATTCAAAAATAAAATTTTCCTAATTTTTCTTAGAAATTTACCTTTAAATTTTCTAATGAAAATTAAATTTTCCGATTTTCCACAGAAGCTCCTAAATTTTCTGGCTAATTTTTTTTTTTGGATTCCTCATAATTTTTGCTTTAAGAATCAGCAATAAAAAAATGGTCCCCGACTCCTTGTTTGGACAGGAGAAGAGCATTTAAGAGACCACCTTGTTAAAAATACATTTTAAAAATTATTTTACAGTTAAAAATACATTTATGAAGAAAAAATCAATTTTTTTTTAAGAGCCCCAAGTTGAGTGTGTAGTGAATATGGTCTGCCTGCCATCACAAGATCGGCCATAAATCCATGGATAATAGCAGCAGTGGCATGTAATGGCACACCAAACCCGACTGAGGCTACAGGTCATAAAATGTTTTGTAAATTTTTTAAATTACCAGGTAATAAATATTTCGCCTAAAATGACACGTGCAGAAGCAAGTCATAAAACACGGATTTTCCATAAATATGGGGAAATATTTATTACCTGGTAATTTAAAAAATTTACAAAACATTTTATGACCTGTGGTCGGCTTATTGGCAGTAACCAATTAAGTCCCTCTTTAAAAAACATTTTATGACCAGTAGTTCACGCAAATTTTCCTATTAAAGAAAAGCAAATATCGCTTATTTTTTTGAAGAAGCAGAATTCATTTGCCCCAAGTGTAAAATCGATTTGTCTCAACAAGCAAATGCATTGAAACAAAAGCAGCCACAATCCGAGAGTGAAATGACAAGTGAACAAAATGTTTCATCTGATAGTGAGGCAGACATTCCGATGGTCAATATGTCTTTGAGTCCTTTGAATGAGGCTATTACCACTTTAGGTGAAACGCCTATTAGAAAAAGAAAGTTGCGAAGTGAAACATACAGGAAAGAGAAAAAAGGCAAGGTTGTGAGTGCAATCGCGACAATATTTGATGAAGGCTCTGATAACGAATGCAGTCAAGCAGATGACGTTGATGACGGCAAACAAATGATTGAGCAGTTGAAAAGAAAATTCAATTTAGCGACCACTTTTCTGGAGAAATATCTCATTTTATCTGTGCTGCCTCAATCATGGTCTATGCGCAAGATTTCTGAACAGTTTCAAACATCTTTTTACATCGCGAGAAGAAGCAAAGAATTAGTTCGACAGAAGGGCATATTGGCGACTCCCACCAAGAAATTTGGCTCAAGGACCCTCAGCGAAGCAACGGTGAAATTGATTCAAGATTTTTACTGCAATGATGACAACAGCCGCACCTGCCCAGGTACACGTGACTATGTAATCACACGTGAAGATGGAGAAAAAGTACACAAGCAGCGCAGATTATTATTATGTAATCTATCCGAAGCATACCATCAGTTCAATGAGAAATACCCAGCAGAAAAAGTGGGATTTTCTAAGTTTGCCATTCTACGACCAAAAGAATGCGTGCTGGCATTAGACAGGCACGGAACGCATTCAGTCTGCGTTTGCATGTTTCATCAAAACATCAAATTAATTTTCTTTCCATGCAAGAAATTAAAAGTATTTCACGGTGAAATTGAAACATATTGGGACGAATTCAAAACAGATATAATAATGTCAAAACTATAACTGAAACGCAAAAGTTTCATTGCTTCATACCAAATATTTCTGATATGTCAATTAATGTAAAGCGGTACTCTTCGTCTGCCGACGTGCTAAATTTAAAGTTACTTTAATTTTATAATGATGCCAAGACAATTGAAATTTTTAATAAATATTGTAATTAAGTAACTGTAAAATAATTTTTAAAATGTATTTTTAGCAAGGTGGTCTCTTAAATGCTCTTCTCCTGTCCAAACAAGGAGTCGGGGCCCATTTTTTTATTGCTGATTCTTAAAGCAAAAATTATGAGGAATCCAAAAAAAAAATTATCCGGCAAATTTAGGAGCTTCTGTGGAAAATCGGAAAATTTAATTTTCATGGGAAAATTTAAAGGTAAATTTGTAAAAAAAATTAGGAAAATTTTATTTTCAATTAAAGCCTGATTCAATACCTATCTAGCTATACCTAGCTATCACTCGTTGCGATCGCTTTAGTAGTTTTTTATTAAAACAACTTTCAATGAGGTCCCTTATGAAGAATTCTTCAATTTTGTCACATGACAGTGGTGTACACCACCACTAAACCAGTCACTGTAAAAAAAAATGTGGGTACATTATCTTTTTCTGGGCAATCGATTTATTTTAAAATCGGAGAGGGGTCGTCCAAAAATTTGCCAATTTTGATCGTTTTCATATGGAATTGCTCTATATATATTTTTTTTATATATAGACGAACAGAAATTCGATTTTTCTATTTTAAACCTAATGTACAAAAAAAATAAATGTTTGTTGGTGTGGCACGACCCACGGCTTAATATCGGAGGCATGATATCGACCGACATACTTGCCCTTTAGATCTTCAAGGTCATAAAGACAGTTTCCTACTTTATCCTTTATACGACATTTTATAAACTTATTCATAAATTTGGAATTGATGCTTTTTGCCAAATTACTAAGACCAAAGTTTCGACGGAAAACTATTTGTCCCTTTTGAAGCTTTATAGGTCTAGTGCGCAAATTATAAAATTTGCTGGCCTTTTCATGAGCTGTCTTAAGATTCTGTCGATTTTTTTCGCGAATGTTATTAATTTTATCTGTTCGCTCCAATATTGCAGTATCCTCTTCATTCAAACTACCAATCTTTTGCAAAATATCGCAGGACTTTCCATGTTGCACCATATTTTGTCCAAACAGAGCGTAATAGGGAGGACATTTTTTTTTTTTTTTTTTTTTTTTTTTTTTTTTTTTTTTTTTTTTTTTAGCCTTTATTTATTTATTGAATCTTCATATAATGAAATGACAATAAGTATTCAAATCTTAATACTAAAAAGAAAATAATAAGCCCAGCCAGTGCTAGACAAAAATTTTCTGATACTAAAAAAATTTCACATCAACTAATCCAGTCATCTATTTTGCGCTGGAGTTAAAGCAAGGGTATCCCTCCTTCTCAACCGATTATGGCCACTAAAGTTAAGGATGTCTCGTGCAAGTGGGTTTGGGTGGTGTTCAAGTTTGCTGACATACTTTGACGCGTGTTTTGTAAATTCAACTTTTACTAATGGCACGCATAGATCTTTGTGAATTCGAGAATTTTTAACATACCATGGAGCTGCAGTAATTATACGTAGAATTTTATTTTGACCCCTTTGAATTTTTTCAATGTTTGATGCTGAGGCAGTACCCCATAATTGAATTCCATAGCACCAGATTGGCTTTAGAATTGCATTGTACAACAATAGTTTGCAGTCCAACTTTAGTGAAGAATTTCTGCCAATTAGCCAATTAAGTTGCACTGCTTTTAATCTCATCTGTGTAAGTTTCGCTTCAATATGAGACTTCCAAGTTAAACGGCGGTCGAGGTGAATGCCGAGGTATTTGACTTCATTATGTTGAGGAATAATTTGATTATTTATTTTGATGAACGAGCAAGTTTCTTTTCGCAATGTGAAAGTGATATGAATACATTTCTGTTCATTAACCCTGATTTTCCAAAGCTCTAGCCAATTCTCTAGTTTATAAACATAATTCTGCAAATTCTGTGATGCTACTTGGTGGTCCTTATGAACGCTGATAAAGGCTGTATCGTCTGCGAAAGTTGACGTGTGGATTTTGGGGTCTGACGGCATGTCGGAGGCATAAATCAAATATAAAGTAGGACCCAGTATGCTACCCTGTGGCACACCTGTTTCAATTGGCTGAGCGGGGCTTAAAAAATTGCCTTCTTTGATTTTAAATTTGCGACCGTATAAATAGCTTTCCATAAGTTTATGGGTGTTAGCAGGCAGAGTTAATTTTATTTTGTGCATTAAACCGTCATGCCAAACTTTGTCGAACGCTTGGGACACATCAATGAAAAGGGCGGAGCAGTATTTTTTGTCTTCAAACGACCCTCTTATCACATTTACCAATCTGTGTGTTTGTTCGATGGTGCTGTGTTTAGCTCTGAAGCCGAATTGATGATTAGGAATGCATTCAGTGTCGTTCAGAATTGGAATCAACTTAGTCATTAACAATTTTTCAAACAGTTTAGAAATTGTCGGCAGTAGGCTAATTGGCCTATATGACTCTACTTTGGTGTGATCCTTCCCTGACTTAGGAATCATAGTGATCATAGACACCTTCCAATCTGCAGGATAGTATTCTAGGCGTAAAATAGCGTTGAAGATAAAGAGGATAATTCTTCTAGCTACACGAGGTAACTCCACAAGCATTTTATTGCTGATTTTATCCATACCTGGAGCCTTTCTAAGGTTCAGAGTACCAATAGCGCTTTGGACATCACCAAAGTTTAGTCTTAGAGGTACAGGAGGTCTAATAACGAGTGGTGGCAAATCAGATACGTTATTTGAGTTGTTTTTAGTAAACACATTTCTTAAATGGTTAACAAATAATGTCCCTTTCTCGGAATCATTTCTAGCCCAGTCACCAGTCGGATTTCTCAAAGGAGGTTTTCCTCTCACTGGTCTTTTTAAACCTCTTGCCGCCCTCCATAACGAGTAGTCAGATTGTGGGGTACTATCAAGACCCTCCAAGTAGGATCTAAGTGAAGCCGTTCTTTGGGTTTCTAAGAAATGTCTTAGTATATCTCTGCATACCCGTAGCCTAGCTTTCAGTTCAGGAGACCTGTGAAGTTGCCACTCTCTTCTCATTCTTCTTTTTTCTGATAGGAGATGTTCGAGTTCAGATAAATAAGTTCTGTTTGTCCTATTTTTACATTCAACGTGATAAGTGGAAGCGTGATGCACAGCTCGTCGAAGGTCCTCGGTAAAGTTGCCAATCGACTGATCGATATCGTCGGTAGTTCTCAACACAATATTTTCCGTGCAATGAGAACTTAAATACTTTTTGTATTTTATCCAGCTTACTCGGGTCTTAGTCATGTTTCTAAATGGAGAGCCACACACTTGAGGGAAATGCATTGAAATGATAGTAGGAGAGTGATCTGAGGACAAGTCTAATGAAGGATCCACTTGCATCCATTCTACAGGGATATTTTTCACTACTCCAAAGTCAATAACATCGGGAATCTTCCGTCGGTCCGTCGGCCAGTAGGTGGGATGTCCGCTTGAGAGTACATCTAAGCCCATTTGAGCAATGGTGTTGAAGAGTACATTTAATAGTGGAATGAAAATTGCTTCTTAATACGGAATGTATCTGAGGAATATATCTATCCCAATCAGAATGGGTATCCTTATCTTCAATAAATATTCTAAGTTTGGTGATTATTTCCCTATTTTCTCTTTCCAAAGCGTTAGCTTGGGGCGAATAAAAGCCAGTCTTAATGTGTTTAATACTATATAGTAAAAACAAATCTAGCATTTCTTTGGACACAAACTGTTTTGCATTGTCGCTGTGAATAATTCTGGGAACACCATATGTTGGGAAAATTTCCTCCTGATAAAAAAGGATAACATTTGAAGTAGCGTTTCTTAGAGCCCTCAAAAATATAAATTTTGTAAGGTGGTCCAAACAAACGAAGATACATGTGTTTTTGGCCTTTGTCGCGGGGTAGGGACGGAGGAAGTCACAGTACAATCGCTCGAATGGTCGACTAGTGACAAATTGGTTTCCCATGGGTGGTTTTAAGAGTGTGTTGTTTGACTTTGCCATTTTACACATGTCGCAGTTGTCCAAATAGGCCTTCACATCTTTAACCATGGATGGCCAATAGTATTTTTGACGTATGCGAGCCAAAGTTTTACTATAGCCACCGTGACAAGTCAAAACTGAGTCATAAGCAGATTGAATAGCCTCAAGTGCCAAAGATTTTGGAATCCAAAGCCTCTATAAGTTTTCCTCTTCATACGGAATGCCTTGTCTAAAATTTACTCTTTTATACACAAAATTATTTTCAACGGAAACATCAGGTAACGCGTTTTTGTTCTCTACTATATTTTTTCGGAGCTTTTTATATTCCTCGTTATTGAATTCTGGAGGTGAAAGGTCTATCTCAATTGGTGTATCTTTTATTCGTATTTCCTCTACATTTTGTCTTGACAGGGCATCAGGAACTATGTGCAAGGAACCCTTTCGGTGTTCGATTTTAAAATCAAACCCTTGGAGTCCAAGACTCCATCGCGCTAATCTGCCACTAAGGTCTCTCTGAGACATAAGCCATTTGAGGCTGGAGTGGTCCGTTATAATGCGAAACGGTAGGCCCTCTACATATGGTCGAAATTTACGTACACAGACAACTGCTGCCATACACTCTAATTCCTTTGACAGCGATTGAGTTTTTGGGAAACGTAAGCGATGGGTCTTTCCCTGCCTTCACTATCCAGTTGACATAAAACACCACCAACACCAGTAGTAGAGGCATCACACTGGATAATAAACTCCTTAGAGAAATCCGGTTGCACGAGAACAGCGGCAGAAGACAGAGCACCTTTTAGTTTTTCAAACGATTGAATAGCAAGGTCTGTTAGGAAAAATGGTCAAGTGGATTTTCTTAAGCAATCGGTCAGAGGCCCTGCAAGATCAGCAAAATTGCATATAAATGTCCTGTACCAATTCACCATTCCAATAAAGCGGCGGAGCTGTTTTGGAGATTTGGGAAGAGGAAAATTGGCTATTGAATCGACCTTTTCAGGGTCAACCTTAAGGCATCCATTCCCTACACGATAACCTAAGTACTTAATCTCTCTTTGACAAAATTTGCTTTTTGAAACATTTATTGTGAGTTTAGCAGACTTTAAACACTCAGCGACCTCTTTTAGAAGACTTATGTGTGATTCGAAACTAGGGCTGCAAACCAGAAGATCGTCGAGATATACAAATACACTTTCTCTCAGACGAGATGGTCTAACACGATCCATGAGTCTACTCATGGTCTGTGGACCATTACAAAGGCCGAATGGCCTTGTATTGGTACAAGGGTTTCCCCGGGACCACGAATGCCGTTTTCTCTTTCGATGATTCGGTTAGCTTAATTTGAAGAAAAGCATCCTTCAAATCAATGCCACTTATGAAAAAAGTATCCTTAAGTCTACTTAGTAAGCCACCAATATGCGGTAAAGGATACGAATCCTTTTTGGTAACTAGATTTAATTTTCGCGAGTCAATACATAATCTTACTTTTCCGGGTTTACGGACCAGAACCGCCGGAGCACACCACGGAGAATTAGATTCCTCTATAACTCCCATGGCTAAGAGTCTATCTATTTCTCTATATGCCTCTTCTTGTCTGGGAGGTGAAAGTGGATAATGCTGAAGTTTTATAGGGGCCGAATTACCAGTATCTATATGGTGTTCTAATAGTTCTGTGCATCCCAACCCAAGTTTCTCAAATGACGGAAAAAGTAAATAGTCTTTTCAAGAATTAGTTTTTGCTCTGGATTAAGTTCATGGAAATAAAAAGGTTTGACAACATCACCACATGTAGGACTTTCTAGGGCAGATACGTTAAGTATATCAGGAGCCAAGCCGTATTTCCTCCAAAAATTAATACCAAAATAAGCTTCCTGATTTAGAGAAGGGACAATATAAAAATCTATGCTTTTTACAACATCCTTGAATTTAACAGGCAGAGTACAGAACCCAACTACACTTTGTTTGGAACCATCTGCGGTGGATATGGAAGCTCATCCAGGTTTATAAAGAATATCTAAATTGTGTAAAAATGAGAAGGAATTTTTTCCCAATACCGATATGTTAGCACCTGAATCTAATAGTCCGACTAAAGTTTGATTTAAAACGGAAACTTTTGCAAAAGGGCGTGAGTCGGAACCAGACAAAATAGTGGATTCTAATATTTTTCGTATTTGTCTTCGCCTTTGAAAGCGCTTTCTACATTTTACAATTCTCTTACAAGCCTTTATATGTGGTAGTGCACTTATTAATTGGGTTTGATTGTAATTTACAAGATTCGGTTTGTGTAGCGATTTCTTTAGTGGATATTTTATTAGAATAATTGAAACCTAGTTCGTTCTTGAGCTCGGGGTCTGATAAGGCAGACAAGTGTCCCCGGCAGCCAACTCGCCTGTTTTGCCGTTTCCCTGAAAATTATTATTAGGACATTTTGGGGTTAGTACACCCCTTTGACCGCATTGAAAACAAAATGGAGAATGTATCTCCTCAGGACAGTAAATGTAGGAATGTCCCAGTTTCAGGCAATTCCAGCATTTAATTCCAGAATAGTCTGACCTAGAACTGCGTTTGGAATAGTGGATCGCCTCAATTTGAGGGTCTGAAGGATCCATTTCATCAGCATCATTATCACTTCTATTTCACTAACGTTTCTATTAGTATTAAAATATGGGATATAAAATTTGTTGTCACGAAGTACAATTTCTGCGTTTCGTGCAGTTTCTCTTAGATCATCAAGTGATTTGGGAGATGAATTGTATAAAAGAAATTTTAAATTTGGAGTCACATTCCTCTTCATTATATTTATTAGTATTATTTCTGACATAGAATTTCTTAAGCGTGCATTCATAGATATAGCAGACGTGTGAAAATCATCATAAGGTTCCTTCATTTGTTGTTTGCGAGTGGTAATCTTTAACAAAATGTCATGGTCTGATTCTAAGTGACCAAATTCTTTAATGATTGCTTGACGTAAGGAAGCGTAGCTAACATTACTGTTCTGTTTTGCATATAGCCAGTACCACTTTTACGCTTTTCCCTCAAGCAAAACATGGAAATTATAAAGAAGATAATTTTCGGAGCATCTTGAACGAGCAGTTAGAGTTTTGACTTTAAAAATAAAATCAGAAACTGAGCTATTACCATCGTATGTTATTTTCCACTTTTCGAGTCTGACATTGTCATTGTTGTCAAATGATGCAGATGCATCTGGTGCATTAGAACTATTCATGTGAAAAATATTAGAAAATGCATTCGCTGGTATTTGAGGTCTAGTGGGAGTACTACCATTAACAGGATTAGCAGATGAAATATTGTGGTCTAATGAGCTGTTTCTACCACCTATTTGCGAAATATTTTCCCTAACTGTAGCCAGTTCTTTCATAAATTCTTCTTTAGTTGTCTGTATTGTTTGTTGCGTTATTGTGATTATTGAATTATTGTTTGAATTGGCTGTAATTGGAGGTACTGTTGACCGAAAATCTAAGCCTGGATTTGGCCTGTCCGTATTAGGATTTGCTGTTTAAAAAGTATTAACTTGTTGGCTATCCATTTTATCTGTATTAGTATTTTTATGTGGATCACCTGCTATCGACTGTGTCCCAGCTCTACCTATTGGGGAATGTACTACAGTAGGTCTCTTGGTAGAACTTTGAAGACTTATAGAAATATTATTAGAAGAAGTATTACTTCTTCCGCGACTACGATATGAAGATTTTGGAGTTGCACCTCGAGAACTGTTTCGAGTTTCTATGCCCATAATAAAAGAGGAAACTAATTCATAGGAAAACGAAGAAAATCGATTCCAACTATGTATGTATAAATTAACGAAAGTGATAGAATATGTATGTTTGTACATTATTTTTCGTTTATCAAAAAAAAAAATCTATGGTATAATTCCAGGGAATGTCAAATTAGAAAAGTGTAAGTTAATTAAGTATAAGAAAGCGAATATATTCTAATCGCTCGTATAGTATTTTATCTAAAATTTGTCAGACTAAAATTTAATTTTTTTGAAGACACAAAATCAAAGTCTGCTGGAAAAGATGTTCTAATGGTTTGGATATTACTATAAATGAAAGCGAAAATATAGTCAGTTTAATATTTATCATAATTGAAAAGAAAAAGAAAACTAAAAAACTATCTAAAATATGTTTGCGATTTGCCTTCTAAACTGTTTCATTTCCAAATCTTTTCTATCTATATGGAAATGGACTTGAATAGAATCAAAATGAAACTAATAAAAACTCAGATGCAACAATATCCTGACTATATATTCAGAATATGGGCTCTCTATGAAAAGTTTTATTTAAAATAGATTAAAAGACATATATACAATATTTTGGTGTACCGCAACTAGATTTAAAATTTTTATATTCTAAATAACTAGGACTTATACCAAACCAAATAATTGTAATCGATATTATTAACTCTTTAAAAAAAAGGAATATCATTTTAATCGTATAAGATACATATTTTAAATTATTATTTTCAAAACAGTTTTCAATTCTTTAGGACTATTGCTATTTTAGCAAAAGCCTTTATGTTGGGCGCCAATATGTTGTGTGCTAATATTCATATGGAGGTGGATAGGCATGGTTGTAGATGTTCCCTACGCTAGCTACTTTAAGAAAAAGGTTCTCAACCCAGTGACGTTAGCACACCAACATATAAAAATCTAAATCCATGCCATAATAAAATAGAGGTAGTATAGGTTCATCGATAAATATTAAACACGACGGTGAGAGAATGGTGTCATTTCTCTTGGGGTGTATTAATCCCACCTGATGATTTATATCACAACCCTGACGATATTTACCGCCTAGATTTTAATCGTCCCTTAGTTTTCTTAAACGCTTAATCACACTTTACCAAACTGACATTCCCGAAATTTAGAACAGTTTAGGCATTCATTGAAAATATTGACAATTCATTTATTAAAAAAAAAACGGAAAAGAAATACGTAAATAATAATATTAATATGAATTCATCAAAATTATAAACATGATGTTGTTTATAATTACATGATACAAAATGCACTAATGAGAGGATCTTATTGAGTATAGTATTTAAACAAAATAAAGAAAGAAGTTAAAGTAATACAAAAAAAAATAAAGCAGACGAGGGACATTTGGAATTGGTCTGACTTTAAGAGACTGAGAAATAATGTTTTGATTTTTAATAAATTTTTTTTTTTTTTTTGTTTTTATATTTCTCTTATATTGTTCTGTTATTATGTCTACTTACAATTGTTATGGTTTCGTCGTTCCATCGATGGGCCCACAATGTTGAAGACAATAATCGATGCATTGTTGTTGTAACTCTTTTAAATGTTTTCTTTGCTTTTTTTCTTCTAAATAAAAGATATTTTTGATTCAAAGCATTATAGTCTCACACAAGATATTAATTTTATACACTTAGCAAAATGTTAGTTTATTAGTCTAGAATATATGTATTCATGTTATAAGTAGGTTAATATAGAAAAAATTTGGAAAATTATTATATTTTTATCCTAGTTAATTTATTGAAATAATGATTTAAAACAAATTGTTTGAAATTATTTGTGTGAATTGTTAGGTATAAACAAATTGAATCAGATTTTAAATTAATTCATATATTATATGGATTTTAGTAGTATATGTTGGAGTTAAAGTTCTTAATTATAGGTTTAATTGTTATGTTCAGAATTCAAGATCTTTCATAAAATTCGATATTTTCGTATGCAAAATAGTTGAAATAGTATTCTATCAACTAGAATTTAAAATTTGAGTAATTAGTGATAAGGCCGGTTTATGATACTTATTTTTCACGTGTGTGGTATTTGGCTGGTTGGTGAACAGGGGAAGGTTATGTAATCTGTATGTAGGCATGGATTTGTTCCACACAAAGTATTCGTCAGAATTCAATATTTGGCCAATTGGCGTGGATCTGTCCCACCATGAAGGAAAACAATGTCCTCTAAGGGAATATAAAATGGTACTTATACTTATGTTCCAGACCATGTGGTAGAATATTGACTTACCCTCTCAAATGAAATTTTTTTTATTTCTACGACAAATCAACAATGTAATTATGATTATTTCCAAATTCTTAAACTGGATATAGTTTTAAGTGGGAATGTCTGTTCCAAAAATATTAAATTTGTCTATACCAAAATTTCTCACTTGTTTATCGAACAACACTTTCAAAGATAATGATCTTGATCAATCAAAATTGCGTAGTAACAAGTTCATTCCTATGAAAGGGTTAGTTACAAAACCAGTATTTTCTTTGCAAAAAAAAATATCAAAAGAAACAAAAAAATCTGACCATATATGGTAATAAAAACGAAAATATGCAGATTGTGTATTTTGATACACATTCAACCTAACATATAAAATACATAAAACGTATGTACGTATGTAAGTAATTGCACATTTTATTTTGTACAAATGAGAGAATGTAGATAAGAAAAAAATGCTCTAGTGTGTTTGAACTAGGGGATGAATTCTCATTAACATATTCCGTATATTGTTCAAATAAGAATTTCTCAAATAACCAAAATAAGTTGTTGAAACATAAAATTCAATAATAAATAAAAAAAATCGTTACAAGTGTACTACAAACTCAAATAGATATGGCAAAAGCACGAATACATGAGTTAGAACAAAAACGTGAGGAATATTTAATTTCCCTAGAAAAGGAGAGAAAACTGAAAATAATAATACAAAAGGCATAGTAAATATACAAAGAATACAAAAAGCATAGAGTATCAGTATATGAAAAAATTAAACCAAAAAACGAATTCGAAGTAATTTATCGAAAGTTATATAGCTCTCCGGTGTGTTTGGAAGATAACATTCCCAAATTGCAGTCACCAAATCTGTAAAAAATGTAATAGATTGCTGAGAACAAATGAAAAAAAAGATAGAAGTTCTACAAATAATAAAATACTCTGGTGATCGTTTTTTTATGAAAGCAGTCCCAATCATTGAAAATCATTAATATAAAATTGTATTGTTAAATTTCAAGGGCCGATGTTGATTTCGAATAAAACACAAACTATTTAGGAAATTATTGTAATTTTATTTTAATATGATATATTGGTATTACTCAATTATGTATGGAACAAAATATCGGCCAAATGGGCGCCGCGATAACGGCGGCACACCTCCATCCGATGGTCCAAATTTTCGATGACCCTGAGGCATAATGGAGGTTCTATGCCGTTAATGTTCCGAATTATCTCATCCTTTAGCTCTTGAATTATTGCTGGCTTATCGACGTATACCTTTTCTTTCAAATAACCCCAAAGCAAAAAGTCCAACGGTGTCAAATCACATGATCTTGGCGGCCAATTGACATCGCCATTACGTGAGATAACACGGCCATTGAATTTGTTGCGCAAAAGAGCCATTGTTTCGTTAGCTGTGTGGCAAGTGGCACCGTCCTGCTGAAACCACATATCGTCCATATCCATATCTTCCAATTCGGTCCATAAAAAGTTCGTTATCATCTCACGATAGCGAACACCATTCACAGTAACTGCCTGACCGGCGTCATTTTGGAAAAAATACGGCCCGATGATGCCGCCAGCCCATAAACCGCACCAAACAGTCACTCTTTGTTTTTTCGACAATCACTCTTGGATTCTCATTCGCCCAAATGCGGCAATTCTGTTTATTGACGAATCCACTGAGGTGAAAATGTGCCTCATCACTGAAGATGATTTTCTTCGAAAAATGATCATCCACTGTTGCCATTTCTTGCCACCATTCTGCCCATTCACGACGTTTGGAATGGTCAAGAGGCTTTAGTGCTTGAGCCAATTGCACCTTGTAAGCGTGTAAATGCAAGTCTTTATGCATAATGTTCATCAACGACGAGCGTGAGAGGTGCAATTGTTGGGCACGACGCCGAGTTGAGGTGGACGGCTCTTCAGCCACACTATCGCGAACAGAAGCAATATTTTCTGCAGTACGAGCTGTACGAGCATGCACTGGTGTTCTCACATCTTCTACAGACCCGGTTTGCTCGAATTTTTCCACGATTTTTGCGATTGTACGCACATTTGGACGATCAAATTGACCAAAAAAATCACGAAGTGCACGATATGCATTTTGATTTGAACGACCATTTTCATAATAAGTCTGGATAACTTTAACACGTTGTTGGATTATGTATCTCTCCATAAGTCCATAAGTCTGAAACAGAGAAATGTCAAATAAAATTCGGAAAAAAGCTTGGCGTTTAGGTGTGGTTCACATTCAACATCGGCCCTTACAATTTAACCACCCTTTACAATAAATCTTAATACTAAAATTATTTCTTTTAAAATTAAAATTATATTGTTTTTTTTATTTTTTTTCTGGAGAAAAATTAAAAATACGTTTGTATAAATTATAAATCTTTATTGTTAATATATATTGATTATAATATGATTTACAAGCACATATATTAAACGATTCCATTTGAATATTTTTACAGTCATATTTGTGAATATTGTTATTGAAATATATAAATGGTATACTAATATTATTATACATTCGCAATTCATTGATCATTTTCAGAAAGAAATTTATATGATTATAATCAATACGGTTACTATATTTATCCAACAGCTCTTTTAGTTCAGATGATGTCACCATTTTTAATTTATCTTTATTAAAATGAAATTATTAGAGAGACCATATAACGAACAATTAATAACTGATTATAAATTAATAGAGTTCATTAGGAGTTTCGACTAATTATGAACTAATTATGTATATAAGAAACTTATTTGTGTCACATTTTATTTGAATACCAACATTTTTAAGAAATTTATATACATTTAAGTGATTTTTGGAAGTGGACTTTATTTTGGGGACTGCTATTTTATCAGCAATCAGTGTGCTTTACAACTTTTACAATACTGTCAAAAACTAAAACGTCTTATTTTGAGATCTTGTAGGATATTAACCTCAGATTTTATTCTGAAGATGTTGCAAGTGTTACACCATCAACGCCAACTTCACATAAATCCAGCAATCAAAACTTACAACACAATTGCATGCTAAATTGTGGTAAGCATAAAATAGTTTTGCTTGTATTCTTATATATTTTCTATTTTAGGAAATTGAACTCGAAAATTTATTAGATATTGTTTATGATCTTGATTATGAGCGTATTACAAAAATAATACAAATAATAAAATAAATTAAATTAGTAAAAAAAAAACTATACTTGCTTAATTTCACAATATTTTGTAATAAAATTAATAACTTACCACTACTAAAAAATTAAAGATAAATAGAAAAACAATATATTTTATATAAAGAAAAAAAATATATTTTATCGAAACAAAAATTATATATATATAATATATATCAGAGTTTTTACTTCATTTGTAAAAGGAATGTATTGAAGCATTTTATCATGTATAATTAGACAATATGCAGATGTATCAGCTGGAATATTTTTTAGAGTTAATATATATATATATATATAGTTTGATTTTCTATTGTCTACTGATTTTAATAATCCACTACCTTTTGTTAGAATATTGAACTTTTCATTAAATAATTTTTTTATAACACGTTGATATTTAAATGCTTTTGTACCTTTAATTTTTTATTTGATTGATAGTTACGTTTGTGTACATTTTAGTTATAATATTTTTATATTTTTTTAAATCGATTTTAGTTAATGTAAAGGTTTAGAGTGAAATAATAATTCAAATAATCCTGATGTAATTCTTATTCTTTCACCTCCAATGAGAGTTGTTATTTTTACTAAATTTTAATTTATTTGCTCCATATCACCAGTTTCCAGTTTGATCTATATTAAATCCATAAACTTTATCTAACATTCCATTTGTCATTAATACAGGCGGGCCTCGATTATCCGTCATTCGGTTAACCGGTAACCCCGATTAACCATGATGGAACAATTTCAGTCTATTGTTTTTTGTTTGCAATGTTTGTTAACCGTAATTATCTCTATTATCCGTGAAGGCAGAATTCTTTTTATTGTTTTCAAATGCATACATACAATATAATAAACATGAAAACGGGGAATTCCCTTGTTTGCATACGATGACTCAGCAGCATTTAAAAGTGATTAGAGAAATTTTAAAATTTGGGAAGTGAGGGTGATTCGATCTAAATATATTTATAATTTTTAAGGAGTTTCCTTCAGGCTAATTTGGTCAAATGTTTGTTTCCAAACGTAAATAAAAAACTTGTTCGATTTTTATTTTTTATTTTATTTTATTTACCCAACGTTTCGTTAGTTTTATTCTAACTTCTTCAGGGGTCTCGTTCTAAATAATCTAGTGACAAAATTTATTGTTTTATTACACAGCTTTAACTTATTAACTTATTATATAGTTTTACTTACAGCTTTACAGTTTAACTTAAAGCTAATATCACAGAACTGATTTAGTTATTAATTGCAGAGGAGTATTGAAGTTTCGTGTTGTCTTTGTCTTCTTTCGTGTTCATTGTTGTTTTTATTTTTTGTTGTATGCGTAAACTCTCCAGTGTATACCTTTTGTTTTCCTTCCTTTCTATATCTAATATTTTAACATTATCAAAATCTGCCACATGATTACACTCTTTTACGTGCTGGGAAAGTGCCGTCAATATTTTTCCATTTCTTATATCTGTTTTATGTTCGTTGATTCTTGTACCAAGCATTCTTTTTGTTGTACCAATATACACCAAATTGCGCATCTCCCCCTCGTTTCCTTCTTTTATTTCGTACACAACATTGTCTGTTTTTTAATTTGTCCATCTTCGGTTTGTTATTCGTAAATAGCTGTCATAATGTGCTGTTTGATTTGTATGCAATTGTTGTTGTGTCATCTGTTATTATTCCCTTTAATGTGTTCATCTCTGTGAGTTTTGGGAGTTTGGGTCAAAATGTTTTGTTGTTTCTGAAACGGAGTCTTGTTTTTCCCTTCTGTTTTTTTGTGTTTTTAAAGCTGCGTTTATTAGTTTGTTTCTTATGAATATTGGATAGTCATTTATTTTCAATATGTTTCTGATCTTTTTCATATTCGTTTGTTTGTACTTATCCTCACTTATATCCAATACTTTCCATATTAAGTTTGTCACCGTGTTTGTCTTCATTTTCATGGGTTGGTTCGAATAATAATTGATTAAACTGCTTGAAGATGTGGGTTTTGTGTACCAATTTGTTGCAATTTTACCATTTTCTCTAATTATATTTACGTCTAGGTAAGGTAATCTTCCATCTATTTCCTTTTCAATTGTAAATTTAATTTTGTTGTGGTACGCGTTCAAGGTTCTTAAAATAGTTGGTTCGTCGTTTTTGTTTATAATGGCAAACAAATCATCTACATATTTTGTTAAAAAACGAATTTTAATATTTTCCGTTTTTAATTCTTCTACAACGTCATCTAATAATGTATCCAAGACAATGTTTGCAATCGTTGGGGATAACGGATTTCCCATAGGCATTCCATAAAGTTGACGGTAGAATTTATTGAGAAATAGTTATTCTCTGTTAAGCAGAATTTTTTTAGTATTTTAGTAACTAATTAATAATAAAAATTAATATCCAATGATAAAAAACATCAAAGCTGTAAGTAAAACTATATAATAAGTTAATAAGTTAAGTAATTAAACAAGAAATTTTGTCACTAGATTATTTAGAACGAGACCCCTGAAGAAGTTAGAATAAAACTAATGAAACGTTGGGTAAATAAAATAAAATAAAAATCGATTAAGTAATTAAACAATAAATTTTGTCACTAGATTATTTAGAACGAGACCCCTGAAGAAGTTAGAATAAAACTAACGAAACGTTGGGTAAATAAAATAAAATAAAAAATAAAAATCGAACAAGTTTTTGATTTACGTTTGAAAACAAACATTTGACCAAATTAGCTTGAAGGAAACTCCTTAAAAATTATAATAATTATAAATATTGGTCACAAAAACAAATTAACTAAATATATTTAGTATGGCATCGTTACCAGTGGTAAAAAGACACAGAAACGTTTTAAATATTAAAGATAAAGTTAAAATAATTAACGAGCATTCAAAAAAATTGTTTGTGTTAAAATTCCAGCTGAAAAATACGAAGTTTTAAAAAGAATTAATATTTTTTAATATAAATATTTATATACACCAATGTACACTTGTTAAATAATAAAAGTATTTAAAAACTTTATAATCAACATTTTTATTCGATTAACCGTGCAAATCTAGCTTCTAGTCCCGACCATCGCCCGACTGTACTTTTATGTTATCAATAAGTGAAGATTTATTTGTGTATTACTATTGATTTTTATTCTTATTTAGTTGTGATTGACTCTTTCGTTTTGAAAATAAATGAGTGCTTTTATTTTTTTTAATATTATTTTCATAGAATCCGCTTAATGGGCTAGAAGAGTTTTTTCGTTTGAGTATTCTTAACATCTTTCCTGAATCATTTCCAACGCTCATATTATGTGTATGGTTTGTAAGATTTTGTTTTTGAAAATTAGAATCATTTTGAATTAAATGTGAAGAAGATAAGGGTTCTATATATGATGACAATTTTAGTTTACTTTTATTCTTTCTTTTAGATATATATCTTTGTTTTGCTTGTGATGAATTTGAAGGTTTTTTGTTTATATGCGATGATGATGATTTTAGTATATGCTGGGTTTTGTTATTATATGTAGGACTATTCAGTATTAATCTATTTCTTTTAAGGTTTCCTCTTCCATCATCATCAATACTCTCATAATCCATAACATCATCATCAGCATCAATATTCTCATAATCCATAGCATCGTTTTGAAAATAAATGAGTGCTTTTATTTTTTTTGATATTATTTTCATAGAATCCGCTTAATGGGCTAGAAGAGTTTTTTCGTTTGGGTATTCTTAACATCTTTACTGAATCATTTCCAACGCTCATATTATGTGTATGGTTTGTAAGATTTTGTTGTTGAAAATTAGAATCATTTTGAATTAAATGTGAAGAAGATAAGGGTTCTATATATGATGACAATTTTAGTTTACTTTTATTCTTTCTTTTAGATATATATCTTTGTTTTGCTTGTTATGAATTTGAAGGTTTTTTGTTTATATGCGATGATGATGATTTTAGTATATGCTGGGTTTTGTTATTATATGTAGGACTATTCAGTGTTAATCTATTTCTTTTAAGGTTTGCTCTTCCATCATCATCAATACTCTCATAATCCATAACATCATCATCAGCATCAATATTCTCATAATCCATAGCATGATCATCATCAATATTCTCATAATCCATAGCATTATAATATTTAATTTTATTTTGATTAGAACTAGTACAACCACCAATATGAAATGATAATGGAAGATCTGTTTTTTGATCTGAATTTAAATTTAAGGGTGTTGCAGTTGTTAACATATGATTTTTAGGATTAGAAAAACTATATATATTTTCATCATAATCCATATCGCTATTTACACCAATAAAATCGGTTGTTATCTGTTGTTGTTGTTGTTATTGTTTGTTGTGAAAATAAAGATGGATATGATGAATTTAAAGTTGATTTAAATTTTTTATTTTTCTTTAAGGATTGATAATCATCTAGTTTATTAATTATGTATATTTTTTAAAGTTTTAGTTATAGGTGGAAATGTATATTTTAACAGATTAACTATTTCAATTTCATTGAATTTAATATTTTTTAATTTTTCCTTTAATACTGCTCTAGTACTTATAAGTTCTTTCATTAGTTTTTTGTTTATGATTATGTTTTTATCTGTTTCTGATCTGCTTTTTATCTGCTTCTGATCAGCTTTTTATCTGCTTCTGAGCTGCTCTTTATCTGCTTTTGAGCAGTTTAGTCTGCTTTTTATCTGCTTTTGATCAGCTTTATCTGCTTTGGATCTGCTTTTGATCAGCTTTTTTTTCATTTTTCTTTATCTGCGTCTGATCAGCTTTATAACTGTTTCTGATCTGCTTTTGATCAGCTTTATATCTAGCAGTACCTTACAATTGAATAAAACTATCAAAACCCTTTCTATAACGTCCTTTATTGACTATATCATCCTTACTTATAGTTAGAAAACCATATTTATCTTTCCAACATTCACTACAAATCGTTGTAAATTTATTAAATGACATATCACCGATAACGTGATCATTATAAATGTGTCGTAAATTCATTTCATCTTGTTTAAATGTAATATGTAATCATATATGCATTATTACGTATTAAATGTTTTGGAATTTTTGTATATTTTTTTGACACAGAGAATGTGTGAGAATGTAAATAATTTGATATCAATCAATCTCTTAAGATAACAATATTTTGGTTGATATAACGATTTTGAAGTCCATTAGGACTCTCTATGAGACTAATCATAACATTAGTCTTGTCACAATTTGAAGGTCCCACAATTAATGCTCGTATTGAATTAGGTAATAGAGTACTATGTCGACTTCTATCTATTTTTTCCTCTTCATTATCAACATTTCTAATTACAATTTGTTTGGATTGTTTAATTAAACGCATTTTAATGACTTACGAATTTTAAGTATAACTAATAAAAATGAATGTTTGTATGTATGTATGTATGTATGTCCTTTCTAGACTCCTAAACTATGCATCGAATCATGTGATGATCTTCGACAAAATTGTTGTGCATAAGACCGGGAAGGTTTCTGATTTGGTACGACCACGCCTACACTAACGCCCACTTTTTTAATTGATTAATTCCTTCTGCATGGGGTTTTGTTAGTAGATGAAGAAAGGGGGTTTGATATCGATGAAAATGATATTTGATGTCGATGAAAATGAAAGGGGATTTGATTTTTACTCAAAATTTACGATGAAAATGAAAGGCGATTTGATTTTTACTCAAAATTTACGATGAAAACGAAAGGGGATTTGATTTTTACGATGAAAAGGAAAGGGGATTTGATTTTTAAAAAATTTTCCATTGTTTTAAAAAATTCTTATCGCACACATTTTTTTTCCACGGTGATTCCTCTTTGCTGTTATTTTCATGCCTATAGAAAAATTTTTTAAATGTTAAAAAATTATTTTAGCAAAGATAATGAGATGAATGGTGGAAGACTAAATCTTAAATCGAGTAAGACATCCGGCACAATTTTTAAAGAAAGACTATTTTCACAGTTTTCGTTGTGATTTTAGAAAATAAGATATACTTGTCTGGAATTATAGACGGCGACAACACCAGATATTGTTTAGTTTATGAAAAAATAATAACATAATCAAAAAAAAAAAATGATAAAACATTTCTGGATTTATAGACGTTGATGAATCCTCATATCACAACTTATAATAAATTTTTTCTAAATATTTTAAACAAATATGTATAAATACTGAGTTTTAAAACAGTAATTATTAAGTAGAAGTCAAACATTCAATTGCAAATAAAAAGAAATATCACCTCCACAATGACGAACCGGGATATTTTAGCCGCCTTCAACAAATTGAGGAGCAAACCATACTGCTCCGTAAAGGATATTGAAACTGGTGGATTCTTATTTGGACACTATGCCATCAACATCAAGATTCGCTAAAGGTACGATGGAGGTTAATAAGGAAATCGGAGCTGGATTTATATGCGAAGTTTGTTACAATGTATTTACTACATTAAGTAAACTGCACAAACATAAGCTCGTGCACCAAAAAAGCATGAAGAAGAGTTGCAACATCTTTTACTGTAAACATTGTGGAGATGAGTTCACAAATAAAATGGATTTAAAAAATCATAAGGCTATCCATGTCGGGATAACAAGTTTAAATTGTGAAATGTGTGATAGAGGTTTTAAAACTCACAAGGGCTTTGAAAACCACAAAAAAAACGCATCAAAATAAAATTAATTGTTCCAGCTGTCAAATTGATGTTGGAAGATTGGATTGGGGGCATCATCTTCGTTCAAGGCACCACAAGGAAAGTTTGGGTGTAGTGAGAGATTTCACTAAAAACATCAAAATAAGATCCAGCGACTTCATGGAACGAATTTTTTGAAGCTGCAGAAGAGGAAGTAATGGAAATATTGGAAGAGTCCTTGGCGAAGCAAATTATTTTTAAATGTAATTTTGAGCTTCAATGCCTTTACATAAAAAAAGCAGAGGATACAGAGAAACTTGAGATTATGTCGCATGTGACTAAAATGGTGGCTGTAAACCGTTCTCATGGTTTACGAGATATTTATTTGGAAAAGGCAGATGACATTAAAACTAAAATGTCGGAGTTCCAAGAACGGGATAGTGGATGGGCTCTACTCCAAATATCCAACTTGAACATCAACATCAACAAGCACAATATAGTTCGAGGATCGAGTTACATAAATATGCCATATAAATTGAGTAAATTAAATGCTTGCCTCAATATAAAAAATGATGATATATATTGCTTTAAATGGTGCATAGTAGCAGCATTGAGAAATCCAAGCAACCCCCAAAAAGCTACTATGTGTTCCTCATACAATATTGATAATATTGAGAGAGATGTTATAAAAATTAATGAAATAGAAATTAATTTCTCAAACATCAAATTTCCAATTGATGTAAAAGATATAAATATCTTTGAATCACAAAATCCTTACATTAGTATAAATGTATTTGGATTTGATGTGAAAGGGAACCAAATAATTGGACCATACAGAGTATGCGAGAAATATAGGACAATTCACATCAGCCTAATGCTGTTGGAGAACGAGGATTGCAGTAAGAGGCATTATGTTCTCATTAAAGATTTATCACGGTACGTTAAAATATTTAATACATTTTTTGAATTATTTATTTATATTTAAAATTTTATATTTTGTTGTTGCAGATTTTTGAGATCATCGTTAAGCAATAGCAAAAACAGCATTCACTTTTGCATGACGTGTCTTACTTACTCCAAAGTTCCAGAAATGTCAACAAGAAATAAAGATGGATGCTCTGAAATGGTTACTACAATGCCGGCGCACGAAGATAAGTATATCGAATTCAAAAATAGAATTAATAATTTAGAAGTGCCATTCGTTGTCTACGCAGGCTTCGAATGTCTATTACAAAAAATTAATAGTAGGATTAGCTCTCAGACACTAAATGAACAGAAACACATCCCCTATTCATTTAGTTAGTGGATTAGATAGCCCCCCAAGTATTTGTCAGGGAATTGTTGAAAGACACAAAAGAAATTTTCAAAAATTATTTAAATAAAGTAGTTCCAATAAAAGCACTTACAAATGAAGAAAATGAGGAATTTAGAATTTGTGTAGACTCTAACCTTTGTGGAAAACCGTTGGGCGATGACAGAGTTCGTGACCATTGCCATTTAACTGGTCGCTATCGATCTGCCCTTCACAACCATTGTAACATTAATTTTAAAATTAAAAAATTCATACCAGTGTTTTTCCACAATTTATCATCCTATGACAGTCATTTGTTTATAAAAGAATTAGGTAAAGCTGAGGGTACCATAGAAGTAATTCCTATAAATAAGGAAACTTATATTTCCATTACAAAAAATGTACCAATAGAAAATGATAGTTTTCAGTTGAGGTTTGTAGACTCATTTAGGTTTATGGCATCAAGTTTAGATGCTTTATCTTCAAATTTAGCTTCTGATGATTTTAAAATCATTAAGAAATATTTCCCAAATGATGGTGAGTTTGACTTAATAAGAAGAAAGGGAATATTCGCATACTCTTATATTGACTCATTTTCAAAACTTTCTGAAGGAAATCTCCCTGAACGGGAAGAATTTAGAAATTTGTGGACGAATCAAGAGTGCAAAGTCGAAGATTACCAACATGCTAAAAAAGTATGGGAAACATTTAATTGTAAAACACTGTTAGAATATACAGAATTGTATGTTAAAAGTGATACACTTATTTTAGCAGACATTTTTGAAAATTTCAGAAAGATTTGTAAAAGCATTTATGGTTTGGATCCTTGCCATTATTATACAGCACCAGGGTTATCCTGGGATGCTATGTTGAAATCAACAAAAATACGTTTAGAACTTATAACTGATGTTGATATGTATAATATGATCAAAACTGGTATTAGAGGAGGGCTTGTCCAATGTTCATTAAGACATTCTGTGGCCAATAATAAGTATATGCATGATTATGATAGAACAAAGCCCTCACAATATATAATGTACTTGGATGTAAATAACTTGTATGGATGGGCAATGTCGCATACCTACCATATTCGGATTTTGTTTGGTTAAGTAATGAAGAAATAATTTCACTTAATGTAAATTGTCTTGAAGATGAGTCCAGTGAGGGTTATATTTTGGAAGTTGATTTAGATTATCCTACTGGACTACATGACCTACACAATGATTTACCATTCTGTCCTCAAAATAAATTAGTTCCTCCCATGAGAAATGAAAAGTTGATAGCAGATTTAACTAATAAAAAAAATTATGCTATACATTATAGAGTGTTGAAACAATGTATAGCAAATGGTATGATTTTGAAAAAAATCCATAGAATTATAAAATTTAAACAGGCTCCATGGTTAAAGTCATACATCGACTTAAATACTTTTCATAGGACTAAAGCGACAAATGCATTCGAAAAAGATTTCTTTAAGTTACTAAATAGTGCAGTTTATGGCAAGACCATGGAGAATGTAGAAAAAAGAAAAAGTGTTTATATTGTAACACAGTGGGAATCGGACAGAAGAAATCATAAAGAAGCAAGAGCTCATATTGCTCAATTGAATTTTCATAGTCGGTCTATGTTTGGAGATGATATGTTTGCCGTACAACTTAAACGAGTCAACATTAAATGTAATAAACCAATGTACTTAGGTTTTACTGTATTAGAACTTTCAAAATGGAAAATGTACGAATTTCACTATGGCTATATGAAACCCAAATTTAATAGTAGACTTCATTTAAATTACATGGATACAGATTCATTTATATATACCATTAGAACAGAAGATTTCTATAAGGATATCTCAAATGATGTACTTCAACGTTTTGATACTTCAGATTATAGCCCTCAAAATAAATTTAATTTACCAATTGTAAATAAAAAAGTTTTGGGAATGATGAAGGATGAAAACTGTGGAGTAATTATGAGAGAATTTGTAGGTTTAAGGGCGAAAATGTACTCAATTAGGAATGAAGATAATGGAGAAATTAAAAAATCCAAGGGTGTGAAAAAATGGCATTAGATAGAATAACATTAGCCGATTATAAAAAGTGTTTGTATTCCAAAAATGTGCACAGTGATTCAATGTATACATTTCGAACGTACCGCCATCAAATATATACTCAAAAAATAGAAAAAGTAGTTTTAAGTCACAATGATAACAAGAGCTATATAAAGTTCGATGGTATTCAGACATATGCTTGGGGGTATTATAAGTTAAAAGAAAATGATTTTGAATTAGAAGATATTGCAGAATATTTAATAGAGGACACGAATAATGTAGAATCAAACATTACTGAAAATTCATTAACGAACTGGTATAATGATGGAAATGATAAAATTTTCTTAAATATAAATTCAAGTAATTTAAATGTAAATAATAATTATTTATTTTCTGATGATGACAATGAAATGTTTATGGATTTGAAATATTAGGATAAAATATATATATATTTTAAGAATTAAAAAAATAAAACACATGTTATATTATAACAAATTTATTTATTGTTATATAATTTTAAGTTTAAAGATAATATTGTTAAATAAATCTATAATTAAAAATATTGAAATTAATATGTTTTATTCATTGCGTTAAACAATTTTTTTGACTGAAGCTGTAAGCGATGAGTATTCGATTAAACGATCGTGTATGAGTAAACAGTATGCAGATGTATTAGCCGCTACTATTTTATCTGTAGAAAACTCAACTTTTATATCAATTGGGCCTGTTGTGACTGCTTCATTTTGATGACTGACATCAATCACAATTATAGGTGCTTTTTCCTTAAATTCTTCAGCTGAGAGGAGTGGTTGAGCCTCCCTCATATAGAAATTTTGTTGAAACTTAACATACATATCATATAGAATGGCAAAACGTTGATTATCAAATTTAACATTTAAGTCATCATAGGGATATGAGTCTGAATTTAAATGTACTTTAATATTGTTAAGATTTTAATGGGTAAGCTTGTTGTTATGTTTAAAAGCAATTAGTACAAAACGTGGACGTTCTCTGTTTGCAGCTAGTTTTACATTCCAAATATGATTTTGTGATGCTGATAGTTGAGGATGGTAGTGGCAATCCCAACTACGAAATGCTATTGGCAACACATTTCCACTATTAATAATTTTTATTGTGTTCAGTTTAGCATAATCCGAAAGTGTTACATGCGGAATTCTCCAACTAATATTTTGAATTGTAATTTTTGGTTTTTCAGTAGTTTGATTAGAATTTACAATATTATCATCATTTTTGGTACGTAATAGTATTAATTCATGTTTACAATTTAACATAATTTTATTATAATCCTCAGCAAATCCTAATAATGATTTAAGCGGGACATAAAAGTTGAAAAATCCTTCACCAACATCGATGTCTTTATCATAAGACCAGCTTGCATTCCCCATCATAATACTTTCGCTGTCATTTAGGGATAGATAATTTTTAATTGTGCTAGAAACACCCAAATGTCGAGTGCGATCTATTTCGACGCCATTAAGCTCATAACGAATCTCCTCAAATAAATTGGGTACAAAATTATTTTTCAATTTAAAGTTTTCCGATTTTAGACCACTTGTAGCATCTAACACAGTACCTTCAATATACAAAAAGCTTTCACTCGGTAAAACATATAAATCTTCATCATTATTATTAAATGATTGAATATACGGTGTATATGTATGATAATCTTTTTTTATGATTCTTTCATCCATCATTGGTTTTTCTAAAACATTAATTATGTCAGTCATTATTCTTTAAAATAAAATTCAAGGATTTTAGGAATTGTTTATTTGCTTCGGTCAGTTTTGTTGTGTTTAAGTTTGTTCTTGCTGATGCAGTGTTCAACAGACTAATGTCTCTCCTCATTCTATCAACAACGTTTTTATTATATATAATCATTATTGTTTGGGTCGTAAATGAAGACGAAGAGTAATATTTTCACCACGAAAATTTATAAACTCACTATTTTGATCTACAATAGTGACAGCAATAGAACTGATCTCCTTGGTGTTTAGTGGTAAATAGGTTAAGTTTCGTGGAATTTCATCCATTTTATATCCTGGGGAAACACTTATTCCAAATTCATGAATTGTATGTGCCTTTTCTCCATTTATATAAGATCCAACAGCGATATTACAATCAATACGTATTGTGTTCACTTTGAGAATATTTACGGGTAGTTCAGAGAGATTATTGGAACCCCCGTTTAAAGTTTTTTTGTTAAAACCCATTAACTTTCCAATTGTTCTTTTTTTTATTGAAATATATTGAATCATGAGAAGTAGTTATTTCAACTCTCATTGTATTGTTGTTGGCTTCTATTTTAATCGATTTTTCACCAGTAGTCAAATGCTCATATTCACTTTCTAAATAATTTGCAATATCTTCCAGCTCACAGGAACCAATAGGAATTTCAATAATGTTATCCCCAATATTTTTTTTTTTTTTTTTTTTTTTTTTTTAGCCTTTATTTATTTATATTCATAGAATGAAATGACAATAAGTATTCAAATCTTAATACTAAAAAGAAAATAATAAGCCCAGCCAGTGCTAGACAAAAAATTTATGATACTACAAAAAATTTACATCCACTGATCCAGTCATCTGTTTTGCGTTTGAGTTAAAGCAAGGGTATCCCTCCTTCTCAACCGATTATGGCCACTAAAGTTAAGGATGTCTCGTGCAAGTGGGTTTGGGTGGTGTTCAAGTTTGCTGACATACTTTGACGCGTGTTTTGTAAATTCAACTTTTACTAATGGCACGCATAGATTAGTAATTATACGTAGAATTTTATTTTGACCCCTTTGAATTTGTTCAATGTTGGATGCTGAGGCAGTACCCCATAATTGAATTCCATAGCACCAGATTGGCTTTAGAATTGCATTGTACAACAATAGTTTGCAGTCCAACTTTAGTGAAGAATTTCTGCCAATTAGCCAATGAAGTTGCACTGCTTTTAATCTCATCTGTGTAAGTTTCGCTTCAATATGAGACTTCCAAGTTAAACGGCGGTCGAGGTGAATGCCGAGGTATTTGACTTCATTTTGTTGAGGAATAATTTGATTATTTATTTTGATGAGCGAGCAAGTTTCTTTTCGCAATGTGAAAGTGATATGAATACATTTCTGTTCATTAACCCTGATTTTCCAAAACTCTAGCCAATTCTCTAGTTTATAAACATAATTCTGCAAATTCTGTGATGCTACTTGGTGGTCCTTATGAACGCTGATAAAGGCTGTATCGTCTGCGAAAGTTGACGTGTGGATTTTGGGGTCTGACGGCATGTCGGAGGCATAAATCAAATATAAAGTAGGACCCAGTATGCTACCCTGTGGCACACCTGTTTCAATTGGCTGAGCGGGGCTTAAAAAATTGCCTTCTTTGATTTTAAATTTGCGACCGTATAAATAGCTTTCCATAAGTTTATGGGTGTTAGCAGGCAGAGTTAATTTTATTTTGTGCATTAAACCGTCATGCCAAACTTTGTCGAACGCTTGGGACACATCAATGAAAAGGGCGGAGCAGTATTTTTTGTCTTCAAACGACCCTCTTATCACATTTACCAATCTGTGTGTTTGTTCGATGGTGCTGTGTTTAGCTCTGAAGCCGAATTGATGATTAGGAATGCATTCAGTGTCGTTCAGAATTGGAATCAACTTAGTCATTAACAATTTTTCGAACAGTTTAGAAATTGTCGGCAGTAGGCTAATTGGCCTATATGACTCTACTTTGGTGTGATCCTTCCCTGACTTAGGAATCATAGTGATCATAGACACCTTCCAATCTGCAGGATAGTATTCTAGCTACACGAGGTAACTCCACAAGCATTTTATTGCTGATTTTATCCATACCTGGAGCCTTTCTAAGGTTCAGAGTACCAATAGCGCTTTGGACATCACCAACGTTTAGTCTTAGAGGTACAGGAGGTCTAATAACGAGTGGTGGCAAATCAGATACGTTATTTGAGTTGTTTTTAGTAAACACATTTCTTAAATGGTTAACAAATAATGTCCCTTTCTCGGAATCATTTCTAGCCCAGTCACCAGTCGGATTTCGCAAAGGAGGTTTTCCTCTCACTGGTCTTTTTAAACCTCTTGCCGCCCTCCATAACGAGTAGTCAGATTGTGGGGTACTATCAAGACCCTCCAAGTAGAATCTAAGTGAAGCCGTTCTTTGGGTTTCTAAGAAATGTCTTAGTATATCTCTGCATACCCGTAGCCTAGCTTTCAGTTCAGGAGACCTGTGAAGTTGCCACTCTCTTCTCATTCTTCTTTTTTCTGATAGGAGATGTTCGAGTTCAGATAAATAAGTTCTGTTTGTCCTATTTCTACATTCAACGTGATAAGTGGAAGCGTGATGCACAGCTCGTCGAAGGTCCTCGGTAAAGTTGCCAATCGACTCATCGATATCATCGGTAGTTGTCAACTCAATATTTTCCGTGCAATGAGAACTTAAATACTTTTTGTATTTTATCCAGCTTACTCGGGTCTTAGTCATGTTTCTAAATGGAGAGCCACACACTTGAGGGAAATGCATTGAAATGATAGTAGGAGAGTGATCTGAGAACAAGTCTAATGAAGGATCCACTTGCATCCATTCTACAGGGATATTTTTCACTACTCCAAAGTCAATAACATCGGGAATCTTCCGTCGGTCCGTCGGCCAGTAGGTGGGATGTCCGCTTGAGAGTACATCTAAGCCCATTTGAGCAATGGTGTTGAAGAGTACGCGACCCTTTGGGGTTACCAGACGTGAACCCCAAAATGTGTGTTTGGCGTTAAAGTCGCCAGCAACTAAAAATCTAGCTCCAAGGGAATTAAAGAAGTTATGGTATTGGTGTTCTTTTATTGAGAATCGAGGCGGAGAATAAATCGATGATAAAACAAATTTGTATTGACAGAATTCAATGCAAATGTTTGTTGCTTGGAGGTAATCCTCACTTATGTTATTCATTAGATAATGTTTTATTCTGTTCTTTATAAGAATTGCCGAACCTCCACAAGCTCTTCCGCGGGGATCTTTAGTATCGTACAACACGTAGCCATTAATTTTGAAGTACCCTGTCGACGTCAAGTGAGTTTCAGCAATCATCATAACATCAATCTGCTTATCCATCAGGAAGTATTCCAGTTCGTTTTTATGTTGGCGGAGGCCGTTTGCGTTCCAAAAACAAATTTTTAAATAAATCATTTCTTTAAAATGGCTTGCAAGATAGTGGATTGCATTTTCAGCATTTCCTGTATCATGGATGTCATGGTGGTCGTAAAAGTGTTCATAGTTTGGACAAGTGTCTGCAATGTTGTCTCTAGATTGTTGATATTAGGCTCGTAATATTGAGATTTAGGTTCCTGTTCCAGACCTGGCATATTAGATTTGACCACGTTTGCGTAAGAAACTTGTCTAGAATTAGGAGCGTTTACGTGAGTAGTTGGTCGTACAATTTGAGGAAAATTCTTACTCGACGTGAAATTAGGTTGTTGAGGATGGTCAGGTAATACTGGCGACTTATTGGTCCTTATGCCCTTCAAATAAGTATAAACTGGACAACCTCTATAATTAGCGGTATGATTTCCTCCACAGTTACTGCATTTTTTTTATTTTTAAGTCCGTTTTGGACTTATTACATTGAGCAGTTGCATGTAGTTCCCCACTTGCAACACAAACAGACGGCAATTTACAATACGCTTTGGTGTGACCAAATTCTTAACAATTAAGACACTGGACGGGTCCAACACGCTTATGCGGTTCCTCCACGGTAATTCTACGATGCAGAAGATAAATAAGGTTGTAAATTGGATGGGACTCGTTTTTCTTTAAGGCAACATCTCCAGGTTCCAATTCTACCCTGAACATGGGCTGAGGAATCTTTTCACGGTTTCTAATATTCACTACGCTCTTGATTTTGAACCCTTTGTCCATTAATCCGTTCTTTATCTCCGCAGGATCAACACATGGGTCTATACCCTTTAGAACGACTTGGAGTCCTTTTGCGCTTTTGAGCTGATAGGTATAGAAATCCCTGGTCTCCCTCTCCAACTGGTTGGACAATTTTCGAAAATCATCTTCCCTATTCACTTGGATCTTTGTCTCGCTGATTTTTCCATGTTTAATTGAGGTTACGCTAAACATGTTCTCACCTATTACAGCAACAATTCCTTGTACCAGTTTATTGGAAGTGGGCTCTCTCAGGTAAATTGGTGGGGGCTTAAACGTATTTTCGGTATTTCTGGGTCATCCGTCTGAAGTAGAGCAAATCTGCTGACGGTCTTAGGAACTTTAGAATTGGAAGACATTTGAGCAGATGTCGGGCTCCTCTGTCGCTTGAGAACGGTGATGTACTTATCCATACCTACTTGTTTTTTGGGTTTGACTGCACTATTTGATGAAGATGATGATTTCTCATCGGATGAGATGACTATATTGGGCGAACAGGAACGGCGCCGTATTTCGGCTTTTGTAGTGAGAAGAGACTCCACGGATTTTCTTAAGGATTCTTCCTCAGAGATCCATACATTTTTTCTACTGTAGCTTAGCTCTTTCTCAGAATTACATGCAGTTGTTATGCGATTTTTTTTCACTTATTACAAGTTTTTTTTTTTTATTTTTTTTTCACCTATTACGAAAATTCAGCCGCACTAAAAATAACACGCCCGACCAGTTCAAGCAACACTATGTGAATATGAAACAAATTATTATCCTCATCGACATTGGGTATGCTATTATATGTATGAAAATCTATAAGTGAGCATTCATAATCCTCTTCCAATGCTATGGGTGGAAATAATTTGCAGTTAAAATTGACGAGTTTTCGTTCAAAGTTAATGTAATAGACATATTAAATACTAAAAATGGAATGAATAAAAACATATACATTTTTTTTAAATATATTTTCTTTATTTATAAACTTAATAGATATAAGAAATTTTTTACAATATTTCGTTTTTATTAATCCAAGAGTTGTGATCATTTGTAAATCCCAACCATTTAACAAATGCACGATTATTTTTAATTCATATAACCTTTTCCACAAGACACGTATTTGGATATCTGGTTGATAGTAGCTCCTCTTCATAGAATCCACCTTTAATAGGATTTCCCATATAGTCTTCTAAAATATATATCGTTGGATATGTAATTTTAATATGTTTGATTTTAAATATTTCTGTTGTCCAATTTGGAGTATACCCTTTTTGAAAATGTTTATATTTGCTAATGCGTACATTGTCACCAATATTAAACTTGTTTTTCTTAAATATTTTTATATGGTTATAAACGGTATTTAATAATAATTGCTCATTAGGTTTTACGTCAATAGGAGCCATTTTGATAACTCGATGGATTTTTTTGTTATAATCATTAATTAGTTTTTCATACAAATCAACCCAATGATATGAGCCATTGTAACTGAATTCTTTCCACATCATACCTTTCAGAGTTCTGTTAAATCGTTCTACAATTGAGGCTTTCATAATGCTGTAAGTAGAATAGTGATGAATTTTATATTTTGTCATTAGGATTTTGAATAAGTTGTTGAAAAATTCTTTTCCATCATCTGTTTGCAAATTTTTTGGTATACGGCCTAAATTAAATATGTCATTCATAGCATTTGTAACATCTATAGCCGTTTTAGATTTTAGTGGTCGAATCCAAGCAAATTTTGAATAGGTATCGATGACTGTTAATAAATATTTAAATCCTTTATTATACGTAGAGTAATTTCCCATTTCAACTAAGTCCGCTTTGCCATAAATCATCAATACCCTTCATTATTACTCTCCGTCGTTTAAAATTTTTCCTTGCTTGGGAATGAAGCTCAATAACCAACTCTCGTTTTTCATCCATACTTGAATTATATTAATATTAATATTTGATCGGATCAAACTTTTATTAATATTTGATTTTATATTTCTTTTTTATTGGATCTGTACTGCTTGGCGGTTCACTTTTTGTAATTATTGACGTAAAAACAAAATTCTCCAGTCTTTGTACATTCTCTAACAGTGTTTCGATCTGTTCACTAAAATGTAATTTTAAAGACATTTCTCTATGAGATATCATGTTTTGTATTGAATTATCAATAATATTAAGTTTTCCATCAAGTTTTTTATATTCTTGTTTATTCAATGTTGTTAAATCTTGTTACAATTGTCTAATTTCTGTTCCCAAGTAATGTTTATTAACAGCGTCTTTTTCTTGTGTAGGAAACGAAACATTTGTGATCCTTTTGTTTTGAACATGAATGTTATTATTTTTATCCAACACAAGTCCAACAACATGAAGAATTTTTCTTTTATTTTGTTCATTTTTTATAAAATTGTTTTGACTCTTTGAGTGATGACCAAATTTATCAACAGGCATATTTTTTGTTATTCTTCCACTATTTATTTATGATTATTGCTTTCTACGCAATAATATTTGCTTCTTGCAATTCCTGTAAAATTTTTTTTTTTTTTTTTTTTTTTTTTTATAATACATTATATTTATTTATTGAATCTTCAGATATTGAAATGACAATAAGTTTTCGAATCTTAATACTAAAAGAAAATAATAAGTCCAGCCAGTGCTAGACAAAATATTATGATACTACAAAAAATTTACATCCACTGATCCAGTCATCTGTTTTGCGTTTGAGTTAAAGCAAGGGTAGCCCTCCTTCTCAACCGAACATGGCCACTAAAGTTAAGGATGTCTCGTGCAAGTGGGTTTGGATGGTGTTCAAGTTTGCTGACATATTTTGAGGCGTATTTTGTAAATTCGACTTTCACCAAAGGAATGCCTAGATCTTTGTGAATTCGAGAATTTTTAACGTACCATGGAGCTGCAGTAATTATACGTAGAATTTTATTTTGACCCCTTTGAATTTTTTCAATGTTGGATGCTGAGGCAGTACCCCATAATTGAATTCCATAACACCAGATTGGCTTTAGAATTGCATTGTACAACAAAAGTTTGCAATCCAACTTTAATGTAGAATTTCTGCCGATTAGCCAATTAAGTTGCACTGCTTTTAATCTCATCTGTGTAAGTTTTGCGTCAATATGAGATTTCCAGGGTAAACGACGATCGAGGTGGATTCCGAGGTATTTGACTTCATTGTGTTGCGGAATAATTTGGTTATTTATTCTGATGGACGAGCAAGTTTCTTTTCGCAATGTGAAAGTGATATGAATACATTTCTGTTCATTAACCCTGATTTTCCAAAACTCTAGCCAATTCTCTAGTTTATAAACATAATTCTGCAAATTCTGTGATGCTACTTGGTAGTCCTTATGAACGCTGATAAAGGCTGTATCGTCTGCGAAAGTTGACGTGTGGATTTTGGGGTCTGACGGCATGTCGGAGGCATAAATCAAATATAAAGTAGGACCCAGTATGTTACCCTGTGGCACACCTGTTTCAATTGACTGAGCGGGGCTTAAAAAATTGCCTTCTTTGATTTTAAATTTGCGACCGTATAAATAGCTTTCCATAAGTTTATGGGTGTTAGCAGGCAGAGTTAATTTTATTTTGTGCATTAAACCGTCATGCCAAACTTTGTCGAACGCTTGGGACACATCAATGAAAAGGGCGGAGCAGTATTTTTTGTCTTCAAACGACCCTCTTATCACATTTACCAATCTGTGTGTTTGTTCGATGGTGCTGTGTTTAGCTCTGAAGCCGAATTGATGATTAGGAATGCATTCAGTGTCGTTCAGAATTGGAATCAACTTAGTCATTAACAATTTTTCGAACAGTTTAGAAATTGTCGGCAGTAGGCTAATTGGCCTATATGACTCTACTTTGGTGTGATCCTACCCTGACTTAGGAATCATAGTGATCATAGACACCTTCCAATCTGCAGGATAGTATTCTAGGCGTAAAATAGCGTTGAAGATAAAGAGGATAATTCTTCTAGCTACACGAGGTAACTCCACAAGCATTTTATTGCTGATTTTATCCATACCTGGAGCCTTTCTAAGGTTCAGAATACCAATAGCGCTTTGGACATCACCAAAGTTTAGTCTTAGAGGTACAGGAGGTCTAATAACGAGTGGTGGCAAATCAGATACGGTATTTGAGTTGTTTTTAGTAAACACATTTCTTAAATTGTTAACAAATAATGTCCCTTTCTCGGAATCGTTTCTAGCCCAGTCACCAGTCGGATTTCGCAAAGGAGGTTTTCCTCTCACTGGTCTTTTTAAACCTCTTGCCGCCCTCCATAACGAGTAGTCAGATTGTGGGGTACTATCAAGACCCTCCAAGTAGGATCTAAGTGAAGCCGTTCTTTGGGTTTCTAAGAAATGTCTTAGTATATCTCTGCATACCCGTAGCCTAGCTTTCAGTTCAGGAGACCTGTGAAGTTGCCACTCTCTTCTCATTCTTCTTTTTTCTGATAGGAGATGTTCGAGTTCAGATAAATAAGTTCTGTTTGTCCTATTTCTACATTCAACATGATAAGTGGAAGCGTGATGCACAGCTCGTTGAAGGTCCTCGGTAAAGTTGCCAATCGACTCATCGATATCGTCGGTAGTTCTCAACACAATATTTTCCGTGCAATGAGAACTTAAATACTTTTTGTATTTTATCCAGCTTACTCGGGTCTTAGTCATGTTTCTAAATGGGGAGCCACACACTTGAAGGAAATGCATTGAAATGATAGTAGGAGAGTGATCTGAGGACAAGTCTAATGAAGGATCCACTTGCATCCATTCTACAGGGATATTTTTCACTACTCCAAAGTCAATAACATCGGGAATCTTCCGTCGGTCCGTCGGCCAGTAGGTGGGATGTCCGCTTGAGAGTACATCTAAGCCCATTTGAACAATGGTGTTGAAGAGTGCGCGACCCTTTGGGGTTACCAGACGTGAACCCCAAAATGTGTGTTTGGCGTTAAAGTCGCCAGCAACTAAAAATCTAGCTCCAAGGGAATTAAAGAAGTTATGGTATTGGTGTTCTTTTATTGAGAATCGAGGCGGAGAATAAATCGATGATAAAACAAATTTGTATTGACAGAATTCAATGCAAATGTTTGTTGCTTGGAGGTAATCCTCACTTATGTTATTCATTAGATAATGTTTTTTATAAGAATTGCCGAACCTCCACAAGCTCTTCCGCGGGGATCTTTAGTATCGTACAACACGTAGCCATTAATTTTGAAGTACCCTGTCGACGTCAAGTGAGTTTCAGCAATCATCATAACATCAATCTGCTTATCCATCAGGAAGTATTCCAGTTCGTTTTTATGTTGGCGGAGGCCGTTCGCGTTCCAAAAACAAATTTTTAAATAAATCATTTCTTTAAAATGGCTTGCAAGATAGTGGATTGCATTTTCAGCATTTCCTGCATCATGGATGTCATAGTGGTCGTAAAAGTGTTCATAGTTTGGACAAGTGTCTGCAAAGTAGTCTCTAGAGTGTTAATATTAGGCTCGTAATATTGTGATTTAGGTTCCTGCTCCAAACCTGGCATATTAGATTTAACCACGTTAGCGTAAGAAACTTGTCTAGAACTAGGCACGTTTACATGACTAGTGGGCCGTAACAATTGAGGAAAATTGTTACTCGATGCAAAATTAGGCTGTTGAGGATGATCAGGTAATACTGACGTCTTGTTGGTCCTTATGCCTTTCAAATGAGTGTAAACTGGACAACCTCTATAATTTGCGGTATGATTACCTCCGCAGTTACTGCATTTTTTGATTTTTGAGTCAGTTTTCGACTTATCACATTGAGCAGTTGTATGTAGTTCCCCACACGCAACACAAACTGACGGCAATTTACAATACGCTTTGGTGTGACCAAATTCTTGACAATTAAGACACTGGACGGGTCCCTGACGCTTGTGCGGTTCTTCCACGGTGATTCTCTGATGCAGAAGGTAAATCAGATTGTAGATGGGATGGGACTCGTTTTTCTTTAAGACGATATCTCCAGGTTCCAATTCCACCCTGAACATCGGCTGAGGAATCTTTTCACGGTTTCTAATATTCGTTATGCTCTTAATTTTGAAGCCATTTTCCATTAAACTAGTCTTTATCTCGGCAGGATCAACATCTGGGTCTATACCCTTTAGAACTACTTGGAGTCCTTTTGCGCTTTTCAGCTGGTAGGTATAGAAATCCCTACTCTCCCTCTCCAACTGGTTGGACAATTTTCGAAAATCATCTTCCTTTTTCACTTGAATTTTGGTTTCGCTGATATTTCCATGTTTAATTGAGGTTACGCTAAACATATTTTCACCTATTACCGAAACAATTCCTTGTACCAATTTACTAGAAGTGGGCTCTCTCAGATAAATTGGTGGGGGCTTAAACGTCTTTTTAGGAAGTTCTGGATCATCCGTCTGGAGGAGAGCAAACCTGTTTTGATCATGTGGATTGTCAATACTCACGGTCTTGGGAGCTTTTGAATTTGATGATATTTGAGCAGATGTCGGGCTCCTCTGTCGCTTAAGAACTGTGACGTATTTATCCATACCTACTTGTTTTCTAGGTTTGACTGCGCTTTTTGATGTAGAAGATGTTGTTGTTTTATCATCTGATGAAATCACTATATTGGGCGAACAGGAACGCCGCCGTTCTACGGCTCTTGTAGTGAGAAGATTCTCCACAGATTTTTTTAAGGATTCTTCCTCAGAGATCCATAAAGATTTTCTAGTCGAGCTAAGCTCTTTCTCAGAATTACATCTGAGAGGAACACTCATACAGTTTTTATGCGATTTTTAATGTTTTTTATTTTTATTTTTTTAATGTTTTTTTTTTTTTTTTTTTTTTATCGTAGGTATTTTTACCTATTACGAATTATTTTTTAACTTTTATGTTTTATTTCGACCTATTACACTTTTTCACCTATTACGATATTTTCACCGAAAATTCAGCCGCACTAAAAATAACACGTCCGAACAGTTCAACAACACTATGTGTAATGTGTAATGTAAAATTGAATTAATTTCATTGCGATGATTATTGTGGCCCGCGCCTTCCGATGCAACCAATAGTCTAAGTCGATCTACTAATTCATTAGGATCGTTCCAGTATATATAGTTGGGTCTTTCATTATTGACTTTCATAATCATTCCGTTTCCTTTATGCGTTTGTGATCTTAATGATCTTTTTGGTGTTATAGAAATTTCATCCTTAAACAAATTTTTTATAATAGTGTTGTACTTTTTGCTGTTAGTGCCCTTAATTTGATTTTTGGAATTAAATTGTCGTTTGTGCGCATTGGTTTTAATCAAAATATTTTTATAAATATCCAACTCATATGGTTCATAATTTGTTGGTTCTTTATGAAACAATAATTGAATCAAGCCTGGTGTAATGGCCCAATTTTGATTTCCAATGGTAATTTTTTCTTCATTTATTTCTATATCACGATTACCAAACTTCCAAACATTATATGAGTTTTTATGTGGACCATATGTTGCATCAAGCAATTTATTTTTCTGCAGTAATGATAAGCCAATAACATTAGATGAATTATTAGTTGATTTAAATGTCGAATCTACACTGTTTGTATCGTTACTGTTTTCATCATCTTTAAGTTGTATGTCTTTCTTAGGAGTACTCGTTTCTACTTTAGACAACATATTATTGAAATCGAAAGAATTGTTTTGAGTGTAAATATTTTCTGCTTTAGGTTTATCATATTGAGTGTTGTTATTTTTCACAAGTTCTTTTAATGGTTCAGTTATTGGCTTAAATGTTTTTGCTAATCTCTCGTCGTTTTCAGTTTCACCAACTTTTAAACTTCGATATTTTTGTTTTAAAACAGACCGAGTCTTTATTAATTCTTTAAGTAGTTGTTCATTCATCTTAATATAGCTCTGGGAGATCAAATCAATACCGTTGCTTGCAAGTTAATAATAGTAATAATGGTAAAACTGTTTTGCAAATTCTTTTTATTCAACTATTATCTGCTTTTGGATCAACTTTCAACATGAACAGCTTTGAACAGCTCATGAACAGCTTTGAACAGCTCATGACCAGCTTTGAACAGCTCATGAACGGCTTTGAACAGCTCATGAACAGCTTTCAACGGCTCATGAACAGCTTTGAACAGCTCATGACCAGCTTTGAACAGCTCATGAACAGCTTTCAACGGCTCATGAACAGCTTTGAACTGCTCACGAACAGCTTTGAACAGCTCATGAACAGCATTTATAATTGAATAAAGTTATCAAAATATTTTCTATATCTTCCACCATTCATCTCATTATCTTTGCTAATTACTAAAAAGCCAAATTTGTCTTGCCAACATTCACGACACATATCATAAAATTTTTCAAATGCCATATCTGTTGCAACGTGATCATTATAAACATGACGCATATTTAATTCATCCTGTTTGAACATAATTATCATATTTGCGTTATCTCGAATCAAATGTTTAGGAATTCT
The DNA here is from genome assembly GCA_950370525.1 of Bellardia bayeri. Lineage (NCBI taxonomy): Eukaryota > Metazoa > Arthropoda > Insecta > Diptera > Calliphoridae > Bellardia > Bellardia bayeri. The sequence goes on from OX493270.1 coordinate 670,873, forward strand.
TGTATATGTTTGACATAAGTAAAAAGAATCAACATTTCTGTGGCGACCCATACAAAAATATGATCGTATATTATTTTGTTTCTCGCAAGCAACATCATCGAATATCATTAGTGAATTATTTTTGGCTTCATCAGGCGGTATAACACTCTCATTATCACTAAATGTAAAATATCCCATCCCTGTTATAGGTGCCATGAGTTTTTCCAAGTACTGATATTTTGGTTGATAGAGCGATTTTGAATATAAGTATATGTTCTCAAATTTTAAACCGTTCGGACTTTCAATGAAACTAAGCATAACATTAGTCTTCCCACAATTAGATGGACCAACAATTAGAGCCCTAATGTAGTTCGGTAATAAACTACTATGACGTAGTTTTGTGTTTGCATCAGTAGAAAAGTCCATGTTTCTCACGGAAATATTTTTGTCTTGTTTTATTAAACGCATTTTGGTAACTAATATTTTTTTTTGTTTGTCAAAGTATATATGAGATGTTAAACATTAATATTTTATTCATTTCAAAAAAAGTTACGAGAGGACATGGTATATTAAATAATTTAATCGACGTTTTACCAATAGAGCTTCATATACCAGGATAACAATTTTGTGGACCAGGAACAAAACTAAAAAAACGTTTAGCTAGAGGAGATAAAGGTATTAATCCATTAGATTCTGCTTGTAGAGAACATGATATAGCTTATTCGCAAAGTAATGATTCAACAGAACGGAATCAAGCTGACAAAATATTAACTGAAAGAGCTTGGGAAAGAGTTTTAGCAAAAGATAGTAGTATTGGTGAAAAGACAAGTGCATATATAGTGACCAATGCAATGAAGACAAAAACAAAATTTGGTATGGGACTCCAAAACAAAAAACAGCTCTGTAATAAAAAACTGTTTTTGAAAACTATTAAAACTGCTACCAATATGTTGAAGAAAGAGAAACCTCAGGATATACAAGATGCTATTAAAATTGCTGACAAAGTTATTAATAAATCATTTAAAGGAAATAAACATAATGTCATTGTTCCACGGATTATAAAACTTCCCAAAACTGGAGGATTCTTACCACTTATTTCAATTTTAACTGCACTTGGAGCATTAGGCAGTATAACTTCGGGAGCTACATCAATTGCAAAAGCTGTTACCTCTGCTAAAAATGCTAAGAAAAAATTAGATGAATCTACACGTCACAATAAAGCAATGGAATCTATTGCCATGGGAAAAGGACTATATCTTAAACCATACAAGAAAGGTTATGGTATAATTTGTAAAAATTCAAAAAACTATTAAATATGCTACCCAACAGACCACTTACAGATGCAGATATCATGAAGTTTGCTAATAGAAATATTCCTAATTTTAGAGGCGTATTTATGCGAGATATGCTTCCAAAACAATCTAAACAAGCAGAGTGTGGAATAGTTAATTTGGATTCTTCAACTGGTAGTGGCACTCATTGGGTAGCATATTATAAAAACAATAATGATTTGGAATATTTTGATAGTTTTGGAAATTTACAACCACCGTTGGAAATCATAAAATATTTGGGTAAAAATATCAAATACAATCATAAGCGGAAACAACAATATAATACTTTTAATTGTGGACACTTGTGTTTAGAATTTCTATAAAACAAAAAAAAATAAATAAAAATAAATAAATAAATACAAACAAAAATCTTTTAAAAAATGCTTTTTATTTAATTTTCATTCACATAGTGTTTCTTGAACTGGTCGGACGTGTTATTTTTAGTGCGGCTGAATTTTCGTAATAGGTGAAAAAAAAAATAAAAAAACTTGTAATAAGTGAAAAAAAAAAAAATATATATATACAAAAAAAAGATATCGTAATAGGTGGAAAAATATCTATAGTGGTTTTTCGGTAATTTAAAAATCGCATAACAACTGCATGAGTGTCCCGCTCAGATGTAATTCTGAGAAAGAGCTAAGCTACAGTAGAAAAAATTTATGGATCTCTGAAGAAGAATCCTTAAGAAAATCCGTGGAGTCTCTTCTCACTACAAAAGCCGAAATACGGCGCCGTTCCTGTTCGCCCAATATAGTCATCTCATCCGATGAGAAATCATCATCTTCATCAAATAGTGCAGTCAAACCCAAAAAACAAGTAGGTATGGATAAGTACATCACCGTTCTCAAGCGACAGAGGAGCCCGACATCTGCTCAAATGTCTTCCAATTCTAAAGTTCCTAAGACCGTCAGCAGATTTGCTCTACTTCAGACGGATGACCCAGAAATACCGAAAATACGTTTAAGCCCCCACCAATTTACCTGAGAGAGCCCACTTCCAATAAACTGGTACAAGGAATTGTTGCTGTAATAGGTGAGAACATGTTTAGCGTAACCTCAATTAAACATGGAAAAATCAGCGAGACAAAGATCCAAGTGAATAGGGAAGATGATTTTCGAAAATTGTCCAACCAGTTGGAGAGGGAGACCAGGGATTTCTATACCTATCAGCTCAAAAGCGCAAAAGGACTCCAAGTCGTTCTAAAGGGTATAGACCCATGTGTTGATCCTGCGGAGATAAAGAACGGATTAATGGACAAAGGGTTCAAAATCAAGAGCGTAGTGAATATTAGAAACCGTGAAAAGATTCCTCAGCCCATGTTCAGGGTAGAATTGGAACCTGGAGATGTTGCCTTAAAGAAAAACGAGTCCCATCCAATTTACAACCTTATTTATCTTCTGCATCGTAGAATTACCGTGGAGGAACCGCATAAGCGTGTTGGACCCGTCCAGTGTCTTAATTGTCAAGAATTTGGTCACACCAAAGCGTATTGTAAATTGCCGTCTGTTTGTGTTGCATGTGGGGAACTACATGCAACTGCTCAATGTAATAAGTCCAAAACGGACTTAAAAATAAAAAAATGCAGTAACTGTGGAGGAAATCATACCGCTAATTATAGAGGTTGTCCAGTTTATACTTATTTGAAGGGCATAAGGACCAATAAGTCGCCAGTATTACCTGACCATCCTCAACAACCTAATTTCACGTCGAGTAAGAATTTTCCTCAAATTGTACGACCAACTACTCACGTAAACGTGCCTAGTTCTAGACAAGTTTCTTACGCTAACGTGGTTAAATCTAATATGCCAGGTTTGGAGCAGGAACCTAAATCTCAATATTACGAGCCTAATATCAACAATCTAGAGACAACATTGCAGACACTTGTCCAAACTATGAACACTTTTACGACCACCATGACATCCATGATACAGGAAATGCTGAAAATGCAATCCACTATCTTGCAAGCCATTTTAAAGAAATGATTTATTTAAAAATTTGTTTTTGGAACGCAAACGGCCTCCGCCAACATAAAAACGAACTGGAATACTTCCTGATGGATAAGCAGATTGATGTTATGATGATTGCTGAAACTCACTTGACGTCGACAGGGTACTTCAAAATTAATGGCTACGTGTTGTACGATACTAAAGATCCCCGCGGAAGAGCTTGTGGAGGTTCGGCAATTCTTATAAAGAACAGAATAAAACATTATCTAATGAATAACATAAGTGAGGATTACCTCCAAGCAACAAACATTTGCATTGAATTCTGTCAATACAAATTTGTTTTATCATCGATTTATTCTCCGCCTCGATTCTCAATAAAAGAACACCAATACTATAACTTCTTTAATTCCCTTGGAGCTAGATTTTTAGTTGCTGGCGACTTTAACGCCAAACACACATTTTGGGGTTCACGTCTGGTAACCCCAAAGGGTCGCGTACTCTTCAACACCATTGCTCAAATGGGCTTAGATGTACTCTCAAACGGACATCCCACCTACTGGCCAACGGACCGACGGAAGATTCCCGATGTTATTGACTTTGGAGTAGTGAAAAATATCCCTGTAGAATGGATGCAAGTGGATCCTTCATTAGACCTGTCCTCAGATCACTCTCCTACTATCATTTCAATGCATTTCCCTCAAGTGTGTGGCTCTCCATTTAGAAACATGACTAAGACCCGAGTAAGCTGGATAAAATACAAAAAGTATTTAAGTTCTCATTGCACGGAAAATATTGTGTTGAGAACTACCGACGATATCGATGAATCGATTGGCAACTTTACCGAGGACCTTCGACGAGCTGTGCATCACGCTTCCACTTATCACGTTGAATGTAGAAATAGGACAAACAGAACTTATTTATCTGAACTCGAACATCTCCTATCAGAAAAAAGAAGAATGAGAAGAGAGTGGCAACTCCACAGGTCTCCTGAACTGAAAGCTAGGCTACGGGTATACAGAGATATACTAAGACATTTCTTAGAAACCCAAAGAACGGCTTCACTTAGATCCTACTTGGAGGGTCTTGATAGTACCGCACAATCTGACTACTCGTTATGGAGGGCGGCAAGAGGTTTAAAAAGACCAGTGAGAGGAAAACCTCCTTTGCGAAATCCGACTGGTGACTGGGCTAGAAATGATTTCGAGAAAGGGACATTATTTGTTAACCATTTAAGAAATGTGTTTACTAAAAACAACTCAAATAACGTATCTGATTTGCCACCACTCGTTAGTAGACCTCCTGTACCTCTAAGACTAAACTTTGGTGATGTCCAAAGCGCTATTGGTACTCTGAACCTTAGAAAGGCTCCAGGTATGGATAAAATCAGCAATAAAATGCTTGTGGAGTTACCTCGTATAGCTAGAAGAATTATCCTCTTTATCTTCAACGCTATTTTACGCCTAGAATACTATCCTGCAGATTGGAAGGTGTCTATGATCACTATGATTCCTAAGTCAGAGAAGGATCACACCAAAGTAGAGTCCTATAGGCCAATTAGCCTACTGCCGACAATTTCTAAACTGTTCGAAAAATTGTTAATGACTAAGTTGATTCCAATTCTGAACGACACTGAATGCATTCCTAATCATCAATTCGGCTTCAGAGCTAAACACAGCACCATCGAACAAACACACAGATTGGTAAATGTGATAAGAAAGTCGTTTGAAGACAAAAAATACTGCTCCGCCCTTTTCATTGATGTGTCCCAAGCGTTCGACAAAGTTTGGCATGACGGTTTAATGCACAAAATAAAATTAACTCTGCCTGCTAACACCCATAAACTTATGGAAAGCTATTTATACGGTCGCAAATTTAAAATCAAAGAAGGCAATTTTTTAAGCCCCGCTCAGCCAATTGAAACAGGTGTGCCACAGGGTAGCATACTGGGTCCTACTTTATATTTGATTTATGCCTCCGACATGCCGTCAGACCCCAAAATCCACACGTCAACTTTCGCTGACGATACAGCCTTTATCAGCGTTCATAAGGACCACCAAGTAGCATCACAGAATTTGCAGAATTATGTTTATAAACTAGAGAATTGGCTAGAGCTTTGGAAAATCAGGGTTAATGAACAGAAATGTATTCATATCACTTTCACATTGCGAAAAGAAACTTGCTCGTTCATCAAAATAAATAATCAAATTATTCCTCAACAAAATGAAGTCAAATACCTCGGCATTCACCTCGACCGCCGTTTAACTTGGAAGTCTCATATTGAAGCGAAACTTACACAGATGAGATTAAAAGCAGTGCAACTTAATTGGCTAATTGGCAGAAATTCTTCACTAAAGTTGGACTGCAAACTATTGTTGTACAATGCAATTCTAAAGCCAATCTGGTGCTATGGAATTCAATTATGGGGTACTGCCTCAGCATCCAACATTGAACAAATTCAAAGGGGTCAAAATAAAATTCTACGTATAATTACTGCAGCTCCATGGTATGTTAAAAATTCTCGAATTCACAAAGATCTATGCGTGCCATTAGTAAAAGTTGAATTTACAAAACACGCGTCAAAGTATGTCAGCAAACTTGAACACCACCCAAACCCACTTGCACGAGACATCCTTAACTTTAGTGGCCATAATCGGTTGAGAAGGAGGGATACCCTTGCTTTAACTCCAGCGCAAAATAGATGACTGGATTAGTTGATGTGAAATTTTTTTAGTATCAGAAAATTTTTGTCTAGCACTGGCTGGGCTTATTATTTTCTTTTTAGTATTAAGATTTGAATACTTATTGTCATTTCATTATATGAAGATTCAATAAATAAATAAAGGCTAAAAAAAAAAAAAAAAAAATAGTATAAAAGTATTTTGATAATAAATAATATTTTTTTATTAAGTCTTCAACCATTTTCTTTTGCTTTTCAAAATTTATTTCATATCGTTCAGGAATCACTTTATCATATTCTTGTAGGCAACTTATAAATCCGCATTTATTATGTAGTATATAATCATTTTTTTCACTTTCATCTATTAACTTTAGAAAATGTTTGATTAATTCCAGATGCTCTAAAAAAATATATCCATCAAAATCCTTTAAAAATTGTATAATATTTATGCGAGACATCATTTCAAAACAGCTATGCTAATAAGAATAGTAAATTTTAAAATTTGTTCTATCTTTATATAAAAAAAAAAAAAAATATTAGTTTTTGTTTTATATATTTTTTATTATTTCTATTATTATAATTATTATTATTATATTATAAAATACTATATTCTAATAGATAATTAATGTTTCGCTTTTTTACTACTTCCCCAACCAAAGTAGGGTTGTGCGTTGGGGATAAACATCTGATCATCATCATCATCATCTGCTTCTATAGATTTTCCATATCCAGCAATCTCTTCTAATTCAATGATATAGTTCCCAGTTATTATATCCGTCTTTTTGCTCAACAGAAATTGCTCCTCAGAGATCCCCTCAATAGCAGCATCTTCCAAAGCGTTATATCTTTTTGGAAGGTATAGCATCCACTCCTCTAACTCCGCTATCACAACATTTCCATATTTGTTGTTGTGACGAAACATCCTGGTTTGCTCCTCAATTTGTTGAAGGCGGCCAAAATTTCCCGGTTCGTCATTGTGGAGGTCATATTTCTTTTTATTTGCAATTGAATGTTTGACTTCTACTGAATAGTTACTGTTTTAAAACTCAGTATTTATACATATTTGTTTAAAATATTTAGAAAAAATTTATTATAAGTTGTGATATGAGGATTCGTGAACGTCTATAAATCCAGAAATGTTTTATCATTTTTTTTTTTGATTATGTTATTATTTTTTCATAAACTAAACAATATCTGGTGTTGTCGCCGTCTATAATTCCAGACAAGTATATCTTATTTTCTAAAATCACAACGAAAACTGTGAAAATAGTCTTTCTTTAAAAATTGTGCCGGATGTCTTACTCGATTTAAGATTTAGTCTTCCACCATTCATCTCATTATCTTTGCTAAAATAATTTTTTAACATTTAAAAAATTTTTCTATAGGCATGAAAATAACAGCAAAGAAAAAAAATGTGTGCGATAAGAATTTTTTAAAACAATGGAAAATTTTTTAAAAATCAAATCCCCTTTCCTTTTCATCGTAAATTTTGAGTAAAACTCAAATCGCCTTTCATTTTCATCGTAAATTTTGAGTAAAAATCAAATCCCCTTTCATTTTCATCGACATCAAATATCATTTTCATCGATATCAAACCCCCTTTCTTCATCTACTAACAAAACCCCATGCAGAAGGAATTAATCATTTAAAAAAGTGGGCGTTAGTGTAGGCGTGTTCGTACCAAATCAGAAACCTTCCCGGTCTTATGCACAACAATTTTGTCGAAGATCATCACATGATTAGATGCATAGTTTAGGAGTCTAGAAAGGACATACATACATACAAACATTCATTTTTATTAGTTATACTTAAAATTCGTTAGTCATTAAAATGCGTTTAATTAAACAATCCAAACAAATTGTAATTAGAAATGTTGATAATTTTTTTTTTTTTTTTTTTTTTTTTTTTTTTTTTTTTTATAGCCTTTATTTATTTATTGAATCTTCATATAATGAAATGACAATAAGTATTCAAATCTTAATACTAAAAAGAAAATAATAAGCCCAGCCAGTGCTAGACAAAAATTTTATGATACTAAAAAAATTTTACATCAACTGATCCAGTCATCTATTTTGCGCTTGAGTTAAAGCAAGGGTATCCCTCCTTCTCAACCGATTATGGCCACTAAAGTTAAGGATGTCTCGTGCAAGTGGGTTTGGGTGGTGTTCAAGTTTGCTGACATACTTTGACGCGTGTTTTGTAAATTCAACTTTTACTAATGGCACGCATAGATCTTTGTGAATTCGAGAATTTTTAACATACCATGGAGCTGCAGTAATTATACGTAGAATTTTATTTTGTCCCCTTTGAATTTTTTCAATGTTTGATGCTGAGGCAGTACCCCATAATTGAATTCCATAGCACCAGATTGGCTTTAGAATTGCATTGTACAACAATAGTTTGCAGTCCAACTTTAGTGAAGAATTTCTGCCAATTAGCCAATTAAGTTGCACTGCTTTTAATCTCATCTGTGTAAGTTTCGCTTCAATATGAGACTTCCAAGTTAAACGGCGGTCGAGGTGAATGCCGAGGTATTTGACTTCATTATGTTGAGGAATAATTTGATTATTTATTTTGATGAACGAGCTAGTTTCTTTTCTCAATGTGAAAGTGATATGAATACATTTCTGTTCATTAACCCTGATTTTCCAAAGAGGAAAAAATAGATAGAAGTCGACATAGTACTCTATTACCTAATTCAATACGAGCATTAATTGTGGGACCTTCAAATTGTGGCAAGACTAATGTTATGATTAGTCTCATAGAGAGTCCTAATGGACTCAAAATCGTTATATCAACCAAAATATTGTTATCTTAAGAGATTGATTGATATCAAATTATTTACATTCTCACACATTCTCTGTGTCAAAAAAATATACAAAAATTCCAAAACATTTAATACGTAATAATGCATATATGATTACATATTACATTTAAACAAGATGAAATGAATTTACGACACATTTATAATGATCACGTTATCGGTGATATGTCATTTAATAAATTTACAACGATTTGTAGTGAATGTTGGAAAGATAAATATGGTTTTCTAACTATAAGTAAGGATGATATAGTCAATAAAGGACGTTATAGAAAGGGTTTTGATAGTTTTATTCAATTGTAAGGTACTGCTAGATATAAAGCTGATCAAAAGCAGATCAGAAACAGTTATAAAGCTGATCAGACGCAGATAAAGCTGATCAAAAGCATATAAACAGCAGATCAGAAGCAGATAAAACTTATCAAAAGCAGATAAAACTGATCAAAAGCAGATAAAAATGAAGAAAGAGCTGATCAAAAGCAGATCCAAAGCAGATAAAGCTGATCCAAAGCAGATAAAAAGCAGACTAAACTGCTCAAAAGCAGATAAAGAGCAGCTCAGAAGCAGATAAAAAGCTGATCAGAAGCAGATAAAAAGCAGATCAGAAACAGATAAAGACATAATCATAAACAAAAAACTAATGAAAGAACTTATAAGTACTAGAGCAGTATTAAAGGAAAAATTAAAAAATATTAAATTCAATGAAATTGAAATAGTTAATCTGTTAAAATATACATTTCAACCTATAACTAAAACTTTAAAAAATATACATAATTAATAAACTAGATGATTATCAATCCTTAAAGAAAAATAAAAAATTTAAATCAACTTTAAATTCATCATATCCATCTTTATTTTCACAACAAACAATAACAACAACAACAACAGATAACAACCGATTTTATTGGTGTAAATAGCGATATGGATTATGATGAAAATATATATAGTTTTTCTAATCCTAAAAATCATATGTTAACAACTGCAACACCCTTAAATTTAAATTCAGATCAAAAAACAGATCTTCCATTATCATTTCATATTGGTGGTTGTACTAGTTCTAATCAAAATAAAATTAAATATTATAATGCTATGGATTATGAGAATATTGATGATGATCATGCTATGGATTATGAGAATATTGATGCTGATGATGATGTTATGGATTATGAGAGTATTGATGATGATGGAAGAGGAAACCTTAAAAGAAATAGATTAATACTGAATAGTCCTACATATAATAACAAATCCCAGCATATACTAAAATCATCATCATCGTATATAAACAAAAAACCTTCAAATTCATCACAAGCAAAACAAAGATATATATCTAAAAGAAAGAATAAAAGTAAACTAAAATTGTCATCATATATAGAACCCTTATCTTCTTCACATTTAATTCAAAATGATTCTAATTTTCAAAAACAAAATCTTACAAACCATACACATAATATGAGCGTTGGAAATGATTCAGTAAAGATGTTAAGAATACCCAAACGAAAAAACTCTTCTAGCCCATTAAGCGGATTCGATGAAAATAATATTAAAAAAAATAAAAACACTAAATAAGAATAAAAATGAATAGTAATACACGAATAAATCTTCACTTATTGATAACATAAAAGTACAGTCGGGCCTCGATTATCCGTGATGGTCGGGACTAGAAGCTAGATTTGCACGGTTAATCGAATAAAAATTTTGATTATAAAGTTTTTAAATACTTTTATTATTTAACAAGTGTACATTTAAAACGTTTCTGTCTCTAAAAAATATTCCAGCTGATACATCTGCATATTTTCTAATTATACATGATAAAATGCTTCAATACATTCCTTTTACAAATGAAGTAAAAACTCTGATATATATTATATATATATAATTTTTGTTTCGATAAAATATATTTTTTTTCTTTATATAAAATATATTGTTTTTCTATTTATCTTTAATTTTTTAGTAGTGGTAAGTTATTAATTTTATTACAAAATATTGTGAAATTAAGCAAGAATAGTTTTTTTTACTAATTTAATTTATTTTATTATTTGTATTATTTTTGTAATAAGCTCATAATCAAGATCATAAACAATATCTAATAAATCTTCGAGTTCAATTGCCTAAAATAGAAAATATATAAGAATACAAGCAAAACTATTTTATGCTTACCACAATTTTGCAGGCAATTGTGTTGTAAGTTTTGATTGCTGGATTTATGTGAAGTTGGCGTTGATGGTGTAACACTTGCAACATCTTCAGAATAAAATCTGAGGTTAATATCCTACAAGATCTCAAAATAAGACGTTTTAGTTTTTGACAGTATTGTAAAAGTTGTAAAGCACACTGATTGCTGATAAAATAGCAGTCCCCAAAATAAAGTCCACTTCCAAAAATCACTTAAATGTATATAAATTTCTTAAAAATGTTGGTATTCAAATAAAATGTGACACAAATAAGTTTCTTATATACATAATTAGTTCATAATTAGTCGAAACTCCTAATGAACTCTATTAATTTATAATCAGTTATTAATTGTTCGTTATATGGTCTCTCTAATAATTTCATTTTAATAAAGATAAATTAAAAATGGTGACATCATCTGAACTAAAAGAGCTGTTGGATAAATATAGTAACCGTATTGATTATAATCATATAAATTTCTTTCTGAAAATGATCAATGAATTGCGAATGTATAATAATATTAGTATACCATTTATATATTTCAATAACAATATTCACAAATATGACTGTAAAAATATTCAAATGGAATCGTTTAATATATGTGCTTGTAAATCATATTATAATCAATATATATTAACAATAAAGATTTATAATTTATACAAACGTATTTTTAATTTTGTCCAGAAAAAAAAATAAAAAAAACAATATAATTTTAATTTTAAAAGAAATAATTTTACTATTAAGATTTATTGTATTTTATTTCTCATGTACATATATAGTAATAATAATATAAACAATACAAATTTATATTAATGATTTTCAATGATTGGGACTGCTTTCATAAAAAAACGATCACCAGAGTATTTTATTATTTGTAGAACTTCTATCTTTTTTCTACATTGAGGGCATTCATTTGCTCTCAGCAATCTATAACATTTCTTACAGATTTGGTGACTGCAATTTGGGAAATAAACATCTCTTCCTGGAATGTTATCTTCCAAACACACCGGACAGCTATATAACTTTCGATAAATTACTTCGAATTCGTTTTTTGGTTTAATTTTTACATATACTGATACTCTATGCTTTTTGTATTCTTTGTATATTTGCTTTGCCTTTTGTATTATTATTTTCAGTTTTCTCTCCTTTTCTAAGGAAATTAAATATTCCTCACGTTTTTGTTCTAACTCATGTATTCGTGCTTTTGCCATATCTATTTGAGTTTGTAGTATACTACAAAACTCATTCTGAAGATTTGTATATTCCCCATTTATATTTGTCTCCATGCTTGAAGTAGAATCGGAATCTGAATTAATATTGATTGCTTCTATTTCTCCTTCATCATCATCATCACCATCACTATCATCGTTGAAAACAATTGGTGTATTATTTACAATTGAGTCACCGTTCAACGGAATGTTGGGTAAAACTTCAACTAGTTGACCCGGTTCCAAAAGCTGAGTCCCTCATCATCAGTTAAAGCAAACATATTTCTGCTCATTATTAAATGTTTCAAGATAGACTAATAAAAAATATTTTTAAATCTATCCTTTTATATTAGGTATATTTTTTCTTATTGTAAAATAATAGTTCTTGCCTATATTGTTATGAATACAAATTAGGATTTAATTGATACTTCAAATGGACAACATCAACATAATATTAAAAAAAAACACATATTGTATACATTATGTCATAAACAAAGCAATGAAAAAAACACAAAACTGCAACTAAAGCAAATAAAAAAAAACAAACAAAACAAACACTCACTTCTTTTTATACCCTTCACCTTCATGAGAAGGGTATATATAAGTTTGTCATTCCGTTTGTAATTTCCACAATATAATTTTCCGACCCTATAAAGTATATACATTCTGGATCCTTATAGATAGCGAAGTCGATTAAGCTATGTCCGTCTGTCTGTCTGTCTGTCTGTTGAAATCAGTTTTCTGAAGTCCCCAGATATCTCTGAGATCCAAATCTTCAACAATTCTGTCTGACATGCTTTCGAGAAGTTTGCTATTTAAAATCAGCAAAATCAGTTTAGGTTAACCTGAGTTATGGACCAATATGTGAGACAACCTCCATAAAAATTTGATATTTTTTGTCCATTTTATTGCAATATTTTGAAATATATTGCAGATAATATCATGAAATTTTGTATACCTTGTTTTTATGATAATAGAAGAAAGTGTGCGGAAAATAGTATTAATCGCTCCATGATTTCTCATAGCCCCCATACAAAAATCTTCCCGAAATATTGCTCAATTATACATAAATGCATATAAAATTGGAATATCAAGACAATATTCAGCAAAAATAAGTTTTATGCAAAACTAAATAGCAAAACGAATTTTTTTAGTTCGGTCCATGTTTGACCATAGCCCCCATATAAAGCCAATTCCAAAATTCACTTAAATATATACACAGATATAAATAATGTTAAACGGCTAAAACTTGATATGAAGAATCTTTATAGGCAAATAAATTGTTGTACTAAATTTTATGGTGGTCGGCCCAAAATTGGTCATAGCTCCCATACAAGGACCTCATCTGAAAAAGACATTTATCGCTATATGTATTGTAAATATCGGTACTGACTCAAAACTTTACACAAATCATTACGTATTTACAAAAATCGTTTTTCATTGGCCAAAATTCTGTAACTTTTGAACCGATCAAAATATTGAAGTAATTTTTTTTTAATGCATAGATATTTAGTTCAGCTTGACTCAGTTTTAATTACATTAAAATTGATTGATGACTTTTTAAGGACTTCTAGGTCAAAGTTGAACTTTGGATTTTTTTTTAACTTTTGGAGTGAAATATGGGTTTATTTTTTTTATTTACAAAATTTAATATTTGGAACTTAATAATAATTATAATTATTTTTTACTTCTTGATAAATTTAAGTTAGGCTCGAGTTCATTAAATTTAATTTTCATTAAATTATTTTTACTGAAGTTAGGAATTACAACTTGAAAAATTTATTATTAAAAATTTTTGATAATTTTTCTTGACTAGGATTCGAACCTGGGTTGTTGAATTTACATATGTTTCGAGAAATCCCACTTTCTCTCATCAGAATTATTTTTTGTGAATTTTTTTAATGTTACACTCAAAAAAATTTTTACGCTAAAAAAAATAGTAAAATTAACTGGAGATTTTGCTGTTACTACAGAAAAATTTATTCTTTTTTGCTGTCAGATTTGATATTAAAAAAAAAAACATTTTAAAAAATAAAAACTGCAATAGATTTTATTAGCATTTGTAACAATAGTAGGTTCTATTTATTATTATTTTTAACCGACTTCAAAAAGGAGGAGGTTATCAATTCAAATGGTATTTCTGAACCAATTTTAAAAATTCTTTTTTTTGTTTGAAAGGGTTTGCTGTGCTTCTTTTACAAATTATTGAATAACTTCGTGATTTATGAATCAATTTTAAAAATAATTTTTTTATTTGGAAGATATGGCTTGCAGAAAAATATATTTAAGGTAAAAAAATTAAAATTTCAGAAATTGATTGAGATATATCGGGGATATATAGCATAAACCGATTTTTAAGAATATATCGAATATGGGTGGCAAAATTTAGCTCTGGTAATGGGAAAGCATTATATATGTAGCATAAACCGATTTTTTAGAAGATTAACAAGATTTTCAAAATTCTTTCTTTCAATCAAAAAAGTGCAACAACATTAGTTTATTAAACATTTTTGAAAATTAATCCAACATTTTATTTGCCCGAAATTTTGAAGTCGGTTTTTTTTTAAAGAATTATTTACTAATACTATGTTTTTCGTACTTAAATAACACAGAAGGCAATTATAATTATTATTCATTTGAAACAAATATTGATTGCAAATATTCTATATTTTGTTCTGCGCTATTTCTGTTCTTTAGTAGTTTTTTGGCTTCTTCATCTAAATCCCGATGTTCCACTTTCCATTGATTTCGAATATTGGAGATGAACGGATCTGATGTTGCCAATAATATATTAAATAGATCTTCATTTGTGGAATTTCGTGAAATTTTTCTAGTATTGTGCTCTCTATAAAATCTGTAATCATTGTTCCTTTTTTCCTGAGCCTCCTCTGATAGATCTCCAAGTGGCACCAAATGATATTTGATGATATCTTCTCCATGATAAAGGATTTTGTGAACTGTTGCAGACATATTTCTCAATGAGTAGTTGGTTGTATATATTTTTGCAGTTTCTTTAGCATAATCTCCAAATTGTCTAGCGTCAATTTCTTCATTGCACGCAAGTACTTCTAGGATTATTTTAAATCTGAAAAGAATCTTCGTGCGGTATTGCCATCATTTGTATTGCCTGACCCTTGTTTTGGCTGATCTATAATTAATCCAAATTTACGATATTCATCTTGAACATGTTTCTTTTTTGAACTTCTTAACTCTTTGTTGGTACATTTTTTGATACATGTTATTCACACATTGACCTTCAATTTCATAGCAGGTACTTAAATTGAACAAAACTGCACTTGTTATCCAGACGTTAATATCAGGTAAAACTGATTATTATCTCGCCAACATGGGGTTTTTTTTTCTTTAGTGGTTTAATGTCGCGATTATTATTATATAATTGTTTATGACTTTGGTTAACCCTAACAGTTGATAACAGGTATATTGGAAAGAGATCATATGTTTACTGTAAAACCTATTGTAATATTTTTATGACTTATTTTTTTGCTGATCAAAACAAAGCCATAAAACCCTTTAGCAGGTATTATATTTAATTATTTAAGTTTTACGTAGCCTAAAGTAAAAAAAACATAAATCTTTAGGCGAAAAAGTGAAAATTTAATACACCATTGAATACGAGTAATTATAGGGCTGTTTAAATTATCGTAATTTGAATTTTTTAGAGTAATTTCATTAAAATTCAAAAAGTGTTCTACCCGCGGGTCGTGCCGGGTGCAAAAATATATATAGAGTTAAAGAAGACACTTTCATCTTTCTTCGGCTAGTATACGTTTATTGTTCCCTTTTGTTCCCTAGAAGTTCTATTCCACTAAAGTTTAAATTTCAGAAAAATATAGTAGTTTCATAAAAATTTCATAACGCCCCTAATATTAAACGATAGAGCGGTAACCACTTACAACAACTAAAGACTATAATCCTACCAACATTATAAAAAAAACCGCAGGCCATTATCGATGATAGCTTGCGAGTAGTAACCATTTATTTTTGACAAAAAACAAATAAAAAAACACCTTTTTCTGAAATTAAAAAAACAGTTGAGTTTGACAGCATGCCACGCCCACAATTAATAATAGTTTAACCTAATTTTTTGGCTGCCTTAATATGTATATATTAGCTCCAAAAAGGTGTACAAATTTTAAAAATCGGTGCCAAAAAAATTCGACTTTTGGCCAATGAAAAACGATTTTCAGCCACTGTGCGTATGCCCCATATAAAGCCAACAATTTTATTTTTTGCTGGCATCTCCTATAAAAGCCCTATTTGATGAAGTTTTTTTTTTTTTGAGCAAAGTCACTAAAACCGAATTGTTCCCCTTTTTTATACTCTGTTAAATTACACTCAAGATTATTATGAACATCAGACAAACTCTGTAAATTATGGTAAGAATTGGTAATTAAATCAATTAAAAGTGATGAAAGTTTGACAAAATTTCAAAATATTTAACATAAATTATGTTGGTCGTAAAATTGTCTTTCAAACAATATATAAAATAATAATTAAATTTGCACTAAGACTGAATAGAAAACACAGAATAACGATATTCTAGTCCTATAACCAGTGTAGTTTTTGTATTTCTTATTACGTTTAGGTTTAGGTTCATTTCACCCTATTCCTCTTATTTGAATTCTAATGGTGTTAAAAATTTCAATAGTACAGACACAAACCTTAACATTTTTTGTAAAAACTCTTATTTTCCCCTTATTCAATAAATTTAAAATTTATTCAACATTAAGTGTTACAGATAATATCAAAAAAGACGATGTGTTGGGAAGAGTGTTTATAATCCTTCCAGACAATACCGAGTGCTTCTACCTTAGAATGCTTTTGCATGTGGTTAAAGGTCCAACTTCATTTTTAGATTTAAAAACAGTAAATGGTGTATAATATTCTACATTTGATTTTGCATGTTTGGCTTTAGAATTGCTGAAAGATGATAAACAGTGGGACAATGCACTTGAAGAAGCAGGTTTGAGTGATCATCCTGCTAAACTCCGTGATCTTTTTGCAATTAAGTTGCTTAACTGTCAATTGTCTAATGCAGCTAATCTCTTAGAAAAAACACAAAAACAATTTATCAGAGGATATAAAGCGAATACTTGAGATTAAATTGCAAGTAGAATCAGACTAACGTAGAAGAGGTCTATAGAAAATGCTTGCTTGTGATTGAAGATGCAGTTCTTTCGATAGGTTGCCAATCTTTGAAATGCCCATGTTTTCAAGATTGGATAATGTTGTGCCTAACAGAGAATATCTAGCTGAAATAAACTATAATGTAGACGACTTGCAACAAGAAGTAGTTTGTAGGCATGATACTCTAACAAATGAACAAAAATTAGTATATAATCAAGTCATTAACAGCGTTAAACCATTACCACGGTCAAGTAATATTTCTTGATGCACCAGGCGGTACAGAGAAAACGTATCTTATTAACCTTCTTTTTACAAAAGTTAGAAGTCATGGAGAAGTTGGCTGCATCATCTTCAGGAATAGCAGCTACAGTGTTAAAACGTGGTAAGACCGCACACTCTGCATTTAAAATTCCACTTGATGTACAATACCAAGAGGCCCCAATATGCAACATTTCAAAACAAATTAATTTGGCATATGCACTGAAAATGTTTAAACTTATAGTTGGGGATGAAAGCACAATGGCACATAAAGGTGGATTTGAAGCACTTCATAGATCACTAAAAGATATAAGGTCAAACAATGCTGTAATGGGAGGAATTACTGTACTATTAGCTGGAGATTTTCGGCAAACATTTCCAGTTGTACTAGAGCTGATGATGTAAAAGCTTGCCTTAAGTCATTATACATATGGCTTCATACGTTAAAACTATCTCTTCAGAAAAATATGCGTGTCCATTTGCGAGGAGAAGACTCAGCAGCACATTTTTCAGAAATATTTTTGAAAGTTGGGCATGGAATATATCCTGAAGTTCAAGGTAAGCTAATCATACCTGTAGATCTAGGCACAGTAGTAAATACATTGGCGGAACTAACAACAAAGGTATATCTTGATATATTAAATATCAATCAAAAGTCAGATGACTGGTTATGTGAACGTGCAATCTTAACGCCAAAAAACGATAGATAGCAGCAATTAATGACCATATGTTAAAATTATTTGATTCTCCGGTAATGGAATATACCTCCATAGATTCAGTTATGCAAACAGACGATGCCATTTACTATCCTGTTGAGTTTCTGAATTCCCTAAATCCTCCTGGATATCCACCTCACAGGCTGTGCTAAAGGAGAAATGGTATCTATACCACTTAAACCTTCAGAATATACATTTGAGTTTAAACGACTGCAGTTTCCCCTTAAAATATCGTTAGCTGTTACAATAAACAAATCCCAGGGACAGTCTTTAAAGGTTGCCGGTGTAGACTTGAACGATGATTGTTTCTCACATGGTCAATTTTATGTCGATTGCTCAAGAGTAAGTGGAAACAAAAATTTATATTTTCTATCACCTGACGGAAAAACAACAAATGTTGTCTACAAAGAAGTTCGTCGTTAGAAGATGGGAATTTCTGCATTATTGCACAATAATGTATACATTCCATATCGATATCCTATCCTGCATACAAAATTTTGAAAAAATGTGTTTTTTTAATCTTTCAGATCTTATAATTCTATGATTATAGTACCTACAGACACATATGATTATTAAATTAAAGCCTAATGTCTTGGCTATTAATATTAATAAACTAAATTAACACTTTTAACATTTATTTAATTTTTTTTAGATATTAAAAAAAATTCGGGTCAAAAAATATTCTTTTCGGTTTTAATCATGATATATATCGTTGGAAAAGTATTTTTAATACCTTTTGTTTAATATATTAGAAATTTTCAAATTTTATTATTAGTATTAAAAATTTTTTTTGATAATTTTTCAAGTTGTAATTCCTAACTTCAGTAAAAATAATTTAATGAAAATTAAATTTAATGAACTCGAGCCTAACTAAAATTATCAAAAAATATATAAAATAATAATTAAATTTGCACTAAGACTGAATAGAAAACACAGAATGACGATATTCTAGTCCTATAACCAGTGTAGTTTTTGTATTTCTTATTACGTTTAGGTTTAGAATCATTTCACCCTATTCCTCTTATTTGAATTCTAATGGTGTTAAAAATTTCAATAGTACAGACACAAACCTTAACATTTTTTGTAAAAACTCTTATTTTCCCCTTATTCAATAAATTTAAAATTTATTCAACATTAAGTGTTACAGATAATATCAAAAAAGACGATGTGTTGGGAAGAGTGTTTATAATCCTTCCAGACAATACCGAGTGCTTCTACCTTAGAATGCTTTTGTATGTGGTTAAAGGTCCAACTTCATTTTTAGATTTAAAAATATGTATATGTATATGTATATGTATATGTATATGTATATGTATATGTATATGTATATGTATACGTATATGTATATGTATATGTATATGTATATGTATATGTATATGTATACGTACATATACATATATGTATATGTATATGTATATGTATATGTATATGTATATGTATATGTATATGTATATGTATATGTATATGTATATGTATATGTATATGTATATGTATATGTATATGTATATGTATATGTATATGTATATGTATATGTATATGTATATGTATATGTATATGTATATGTATATGTATATGTATATGTATATGTATATGTATATGTATATGTATATGTATATGTATATGTATATGTATATGTATATGTATATGTATATGTATATGTATATGTATATGTATATGTATATGTATATGTATATGTATATGTATATGTATATGTATATGTATATGTATATGTATATGTATATGTATATGTATATGTATATGTATATGTATATGTATATGTATATGTATATGTATATGTATATGTATATGTATATGTATATGTATATGTATATGTATATGTATATGTATATGTATATGTATATGTATATGTATATGTATATGTATATGTATATGTATATGTATATGTATATGTATATGTATATGTATATGTATATGTATATGTATATGTATATGTATATGTATATGTATATGTATATGTATATGTATATGTATATGTATATGTATATGTATATGTATATGTATATGTATATGTATATGTATATGTATATGTATATGTATATGTATATGTATATGTATATGTATATGTATATGTATATGTATATGTATATGTATATGTATATGTATATGTATATGTATATGTATATGTATATGTATATGTATATGTATATGTATATGTATATGTATATGTATATGTATATGTATATGTATATGTATATGTATATGTATATGTATATGTATATGTATATGTATATGTATATGTATATGTATATGTATATGTATATGTATATGTATATGTATATGTATATGTATATGTATATGTATATGTATATGTATATGTATATGTATATGTATATGTATATGTATATGTATATGTATATGTATATGTATATGTATATGTATATGTATATGTATATGTATATGTATATGTATATGTATATGTATATGTATATGTATATGTATATGTATATGTATATGTATATGTATATGTATATGTATATGTATATGTATATGTATATGTATATGTATATGTATATGTATATGTATATGTATATGTATATGTATATGTATATGTATATGTATATGTATATGTATATGTATATGTATATGTATATGTATATGTATATGTATATGTATATGTATATGTATATGTATATGTATATGTATATGTATATGTATATGTATATGTATATGTATATGTATATGTATATGTATATGTATATGTATATGTATATGTATATGTATATGTATATGTATATGTATATGTATATGTATATGTATATGTATATGTATATGTATATGTATATGTATATGTATATGTATATGTATATGTATATGTATATGTATATGTATATGTATATGTATATGTATATGTATATGTATATGTATATGTATATGTATATGTATATGTATATGTATATGTATATGTATATGTATATGTATATGTATATGTATATGTATATGTATATGTATATGTATATGTATATGTATATGTATATGTATATGTATATGTATATGTATATGTATATGTATATGTATATGTATATGTATATGTATATGTATATGTATATGTATATGTATATGTATATGTATATGTATATGTATATGTATATGTATATGTATATGTATATGTATATGTATATGTATATGTATATGTATATGTATATGTATATGTATATGTATATGTATATGTATATGTATATGTATATGTATATGTATATGTATATGTATATGTATATGTATATGTATATGTATATGTATATGTATATGTATATGTATATGTATATGTATATGTATATGTATATGTATATGTATATGTATATGTATATGTATATGTATATGTATATGTATATGTATATGTATATGTATATGTATATG